>MJUU01003641.1:4369-21679 GCA_002080025.1 Modiolus philippinarum | reverse complement strand
TTCTCCGTATGCTGGAACCGTCACACTGTAAGCGAGAGAATTCATGATAATGTCAGAATGATAACAGATGTTTAACCCTTTTTCATTACTGACGCCACATTTAAACGAATTATTAAACAATATAATGAATTGTGCGCCAAGAACTGTTTTGTTCCATTGATAGGCATGTAATGCAAAAATATTCGTTTGAAGGTAGATTCTTAGTTATAGAGTAGATGAATCAACAGTTACTTTATCTACTTCGTACGTAAAGACAGAGACGCATTTAAAAACATGCACAACACTAATCTTCGCGATCACAAATATGAAATGATAAAAGATCTAGCTGTCAATAAAATGAAAATTTTCTCTTTTAAAAAATAAGTATACAAAGGAAAAAATTCTAAATTCTAAATAACTTTATTTTATTAACTCTAAGAAGACATATCTACAAACTAAGTCAGGTTTACAATCTGAAAACATGCTTGATTGGAAAATAGGGTCTGCAAGCTTTAAAACTTCCGGTCACATAAATTGTTCAAATAAGTCCGAATCGATCAAAGGAACAGACCAGTAAGGAAAATCCGTATAACATTCGACTGAATCAGGGAAACACAATCCAACACAGAACATTTTTAGCAAGCCGTCATATTCCCGACTTGGAACGGGCATTTTATAAATAAAATGGTGGGTTAAACCAGGTTAAACCAAGGTCAAAAAGATAAAAATATATGAAGTTTCAAAGAAAGAAACGTAATAATCCTTGGTGTGAAACTTTTTACATTATGCAATGCTCTATAGAAGTATTTGTGTAACATGACAAGACTTACGGACATATTAAGAAAAGGAAGGAGAACAAAATCACGAAGGGGTAACAACTCAATAGCAATAAAAGAAAAGATCAGATGTTCTGTAGGAGCAAACTTCCGTATGCACACAAATTTATTGCAGAGTGATGCCATTATTGTTAAAGTTGTTTACAAACGTGGTAAATTTTGCATATTTCAGACAGCAGTCAGAGGATCCTTTGAAAAAACAAGAGCAATAAGCATTAAATGGTAATTCCATGACGGTATATCAACCAACATGTTGACTACAAAAATATAATCTAAGAGAAAAGTACAAGACAAATCAGGAAATCTGTGATAATTATTAGTACTGAATGAATAATTGTTTTGGTTTATATAATATTACTCGAAAGATGTTTGCTATTTTGTTTTCCGATTTCTAGATTTTTACCAAAAACAGGATCATAAATTTAAATAAAAATTTCATCTCATATATTACAATCGTCTTTAGAATACAGATACTGATATGACAAGGGTACTAGCCGCCTTCCCTGCTGTAAATAAAATACAAACACAACATGTGAAATAAAAAATATACTGACAGAAACAGTTGATAATTACAGTATAACTAATTGACCGTTGTAAATATCAATAAAAATGCCACGAGTGCCGAACAACGCAGAAGGACTAAATGAGTTGGGGAACTTTGTTCCGCAACGAGTTTAATCCACTGCATTGATCGACACGAGTGACATCTCTGTTGATATTCATGATGGTCGATTAGTTATGCTTTTTATTATATAGATGTTCTTCTCAAAAACCGAGATTTTTGATGGGGTTATTTTTTTATTTCAATGCGCCAGTTGTTTACTTGACGACGACATTGACAAGATATTCTGACGTCGCTTCATTACGACGTCATCCGGTGACTATAAACCCTTTATTATCACCGGTGACACTATGACATTTATTTAATTTAGAAAACTCGATAAATCACCGCTATCTATATAATAAATAAGCATACTAGCATGCATTAGTTTATCTGTTTTAAAAAGGTTGCCACTACAATGCATGCTTCGAATGCTATTTGTGACCTACATTTATGCATGAGCGACTTGGTAAGACAGAATGGTTAAAGTCCATTTCCTCTTACTGACATGTCCCAAATCAAATATATTGGTATGCATGATACAATTTGAGATGACAACTGCAATGCAAGCTTCGGATGCTATCTTTGACATGTTTGACCTACCCTACACTTTATGCTTGACGGACTTGTTTAGCTTCAGATGCTGTTTGTGCCCTACATTTTATGCACCAGTGATTTGGTTAGGTAGAATGGTTAAAGTCCGTCCCTGATTACTGAAATTTCTCGCATAAACCAGATTGGTATGCACAATGTTTTGATACAGACTTTCATTTTACGCATGAATAATCTGTTAATATGAATGATTATGGTCCATCGTTCTTTACTGACATATTCAACTTGTAACAATGCTTCGCAACGAATTAAGCTTAGAACGCTGTGGCTGCCTTGTATGTTTTTATTATAATAAGAAATGAAAATGGTAATAATGACTCATGATGAAGGGAAAATTAAAGATCATTTTGTTTTGATATGGGAGTAAAGGACTCGACCGTATGGCATAGATTATTTTTCATTACTTAAATATGTAAAAGATTAAATGAGGAAATTTTAAAAAGCTACGATATACTGTAAATTGAAAAAAAAACATAAAGACAAGAACAAGAAAACTTTATTTCTAGACGAAGATTGAGAGACTTGCAATAAAAATTTTTAAGTCGATTTTAACTACTTTTGAGTATTTACATTGCAGTATCCTAGTAGACGACCACTTGATAAAAAGTGGTATCATATCCCATTTTGTATATGACATTCGGCAAATATCTTCTTGTTGTCTCTTGCAGTAGGTGGGATTTCTTTCAGAAAGTAGAACAAAGCAATGGCACAATGTTGTTTTCTTTTCATCTAATGAAGGCTTCATTAATAAACTTTGCTTACACCCAATAGTAAATTCAAGACGGGCCCTAGCAACGGGATGCATGAGCGGAATTCATTGCTGAATGTCGAACAAAGACATACAGTAGAGGGATATGGATAAACACAAATATACAATGAAGTAGGTTCCAAGAAAAAAGAGTTTAAGGAAGCGAAATATACACTTTGATAGTGTTACTGTATATTAGCGGCCCGATTGTCAAAATCTCCACAGGTACTTGGGACTCCAATCAGGTCGCAAAGTTGCAATTATTTGAATTGGGAAAACACATAGCCCTTTTGCCCATCAAATCCAGAAATAAAGTGACCTATATAGGTACGGTTCCGCGGCTTGGTATATATAAGGTGTAGTTACGGGTTATTTGGTGAAAAAACATGACCCTTCTATCGAAAGTTCATGAAAATAATAAAGTGATATACTAATTATGTTTATCCTTTAGAAGTAATGCTAAGACAGGTGGACTTGTTAACCGTTTTCTGTTCAATGCTATCTTATTTCCTTACCTTTTTTTCCTTAAACAAACGAATAATACAGATTACACAATTTTTTACCTGAATGTAACTGACAAATCAGTTTATCTAGATAGATATTAAGCCTTTTTCCATCAGTTTGTAATTTATAGAGGAAAATTTATTCTACAAACCAGAGCAGTTTGTAATAACATTCACACTTTCTTCATCTAGAAGCATTTCATCAAACTGGCAAAATTTTGCTGCAGAATATGCAATATGCTTTCGAGCACTTTTGATTGTGTTCCGAATGAAATTAATTAGCGTTAAATTTCAAAATCCTTAACTTTTCAGCTAGTCAGACGAAAATATGTTTCAGAAAGGATACTCATGATTATGCAAAACATAGTTTTGCAAAAAGATAAATGTATCAATGATAAAGTAGAATTTATTGAATTTCATAAAGTAATGCTCCGGAGAATGTATTATAATGTCCATTCAAAGCTATCGTTTGAGTGTTGACCCGTTGTACCCATACCATATCCCCTTTTTCGAGGATGACAAAAACCATCTGTGAAGCCATACTGTTATCATTGCCATGCGCGTATATATGTGCAATCTCATTTCCATTTCTGACCATCCAAAGATATCCAGAAGTACCGTGATTGTTCATTACTGTGTATCCCATTATATAAACACCCTTAACAGGTGCGATAAAACGTCCGGTTCGTGGGTCGTAACTGCTACCAACATTCGTCAAAACATTCTTGTATTCTACACTTTGCCCATCTCCAAGAGAAGGATTTGATGTAAGCGAAGCTGTAAATGAAACCTTCGTCGTTTGTGGAGAAGCTGTTGTCACTATGTATACATAAATATAAAATCACGAGTTTTTTCATCACAGTGGTTACATTATAATTGGAAAGAAATGCCAGTTTCTTTTGTGTTGTGACAAGCCTGTATCAATGGGATCAATAAAGACGTGGTATTGTGTTGTTAATCAACGGCAGTAGAATAATGAAGGAACAAAGAATTGGTATTTACAAAAATCGAATTCCAAACACTTGGCCAAAACGAGTACACAGACATACCATGACGTTAGACAACTACAATAAATTAAATCAACACATTCAAAACCAAGCCACAAATGACACGATAAAAAAGGGTTCTTGGTTTAAAAAACATTTCATATGAGGGTGAGGGCAATCTTCAACCAAACAGCATTTTCAGTAGGTTATGGTGGAAATTCGCCAAAACCAATTTAACAGATGAAACATAATTATACAGATAGCATATCTGCAATGCAAGTTTCATCCCATTCGGACTTACTATTAGGCATGAGCATAGCTAATTGTTGAAGAGCTCATGGTGATTGCAAGATGAAGAGCAACAATAGAAACGTCGTTCCATTGCTTGGTTTACCCGTTTTACCATGTGTTTGTAGAGACTCTGTCTCATGTACATTTATCCCATATTCTTCGTTATTTATTAAACACTAGAGTTGGCTCTCCCACAGTGTGGAGTCCGAATAAAAGATTTACCGTACGACAAATGTATGGTCACTATACATTTCAGTTATATAGTAGTAATTCTTGAGAAAATTTTATCATATGGAAGTGCTATTATATTTTCAAATTTTGGCATTTATACTTCTGCAATTAAAAATTTTATTGTGACCACCTGTGTATAGTGCCCACATCACATGATTTAAGAATGTCGAGTTTTCTTGCTATAGAATCGATGAAATCGATGAGCGCCATTTTTTTTGTTTTTTGTTTTTGTTTTGTTTTGTTTTTTTTTTGTTTTGTTTTGTTTTGTTTTGTTTTGTTTTGTTTTTATTTTATTTTATTTTTTCTTCTTTTGATTGTCTCCTATTAGTTTTTGTCGGAAAACTGATCACAGTGACTGTAAAAACACTTTGGAAGTTAATTTTATGTTTATGATCCCCCATTCATTGGGTGAAAAAGAAATGGATGTAGTGTTGCTCGACATCTATCACTGAATTCAGCTTAAACCGATGTAAGTGGCCGTCTTGAACTTGCTATTCGAAATGAACAATGAAAGGAGAAGGATAAGGAGTAAATGCACATGAGACACAGTCTTTACAAATACATGGTAAACAAACAACGGAACAGAGCTTGTCATTTTTCATCTTGAAGTAACAATGAGGCCTTCAAAAATGAGCTTTACTCAAACCTCATAGTAAGTTTAAGACGGCCCCTAACACCGGTTTGAGCATAATTCATTGCTAGATGGCGGCAAACGCTACATCCATGTCTTTTTAGCCACTGATCCATGGATGCAGGAATGTCAAAAAAGATGAACTTGACTGGCAATGTGTTCATACAATTGCTGTCATCCATTGCCCGACAAAAAGACTAAAAGATGACGATAACAATATTAAAACAGCCACAGGGCCCTCACCGAGCCAAAAAAAAGTATGCAAGGACTTACAATTTATAATAAACTGTTTAACCTGATATGCCCTACCTACGTCGTCTGACTAGAATATTTGTTTGATGAAACTTGATATCCATGTAATCGAAAAAATTATCAGAGACCATGTTTAGAGGCAGGTTTGATTAATAAAATTCAATTAAATCAACAAACTGCTGATTAAGACACAGACACAAACGAAAGACAAAGATCAAATTCAGCCATAAATATATAAATATATGTACCCGTCACATGTAAGAACACAACTGAATGTTCATTGTTTAAGAAATGCAGAGTTCAAGATGAAGAACAACGATAAAAGCGTTCTTCCATTGCTGGTTTTTACCTTTTATTTGTAGGTGGGGAGCAAGGGAGTGACCTTGATATAATTTTTGTCAAGAATACCGCTTAGGTGCACGCTAGGTGCCTTCTTGATCTCGCTTGAGGGGGTGAATATTGTTCACCTCTGGTTAAAGACCATCAGGCGACATCAAGATGTAGAAAGGAATAAAAGCCCTGTCCTTGATAAACTGGAATTTTCTTTGTATTGTGTGCGTTTTTGTCACATGTACATTAGTTCCATATCCTTTTATTTTTTTCTAAAGGTATTACTTCTTTTCATCGGTTGTTTTTATTTTGTTAGTTAATGCTTTTATCTTAACTCAATAGCATTAAAACGATGACTTTGCTTAACGATTAATAAAAGTATAAATATGTTAATAGCAGTATGTAAAGTTCTAACAAGACAGTTCTAATATGGGAGAGCAAGCTTATTTAGTCTTTATATACTTTTTTGTATTTGTAACGTTTTCGTACTTGTAGTTCAAGTGTTTCCATTGCATTGTGAATATTGTGAAACATATATAAGCTTTCGCTATAAGAGGCGTTGAATTATTCTTCGTGTAGCTAAGTATCATGTTAGTTCTACTCTAATTTTCCCTAAAATCTGTCTGCTCACATTTCGTTACATTCATTTTTTTAACCTGCAATTTGGTAAAATAAGATGGATGATCTCCTTGTTCAATGACATTATTTAGGTCGTTCGTGGCCTTGACAGTCCGAAAAGTCATTGTGTGAAATTATCTCCCTTCTAAACATGCATATAAGATAGGCGTCTACTTCATCGACCATATCATAGAAACACGCTGTCTGTAAATTGTTCATAGTAACGGTTGGATATTTAGTATGTTCGGGTATATATGCATTCATTACAACAACCACATTTACAAAATGAAAAAGTATCAATGGGGCTGATATTATACTTCTACATTGTAAATAGTTGATGTTTGGTGTGTTCACAGCTATCACACAAAAATTAACCTGGCGATTAATACTCGAAAATTACCTGGACGGACACAATTCCTGTATAAAATAATAGGGAAAGGTTTATTCTTGAAGGCGAAATATGAAATAATTAATTCCATTGATGTTTATTTTGTTCATCCATAAAGATATAACCGTTGCTAAGGTTTTACAAGACACCATAGTGTTCAGCTTGGCGCGTATTGTTATTATTAAACCACTGTTGAGGCACTCAAAAGGATCATCGTACCTCAGTACATTAAAAAAAAGTACGAAATCTATTAGAATATTTCGTGATTTTTGTATTTGTATATTTATTCTAGACGGTAGTCGAGTGTTTTACTACTCAATTTAATAAATTACATGTAAATAAAATCTGACCAAAAAACTATTTAAGGTAACCTGTTTGGGCCTCTCATTGTAAGTTGTGCATTCAATGACGTGAATAGGTAAAATCAATTTTATGACTAAAATAGAGTGGAGAATGGGTTAACTTTGGACTCTTTACTAACGCACTGCGTTCAAGGGTGGAAACAAAATTTTGCAAGCGTATTCATCAATTCTTTATAAATCAGTATGCAAATGATAGACACCCACAAATATCCACTTCAACAGCGATTTACACCCTTATTGCAAACTTAATAATCAAACTGCGAACGTTTACATTATTTTTATACTGTTATACAATACATGATGAAAAAATAGGTAAAATTTTATCATCGGAAACAACTTTTTGAAATTTGTAACTACAGAATTAAGTAGACCTTTCTTGTTTCGTTTAATGAAGAGCTCCATTTCTTTTGTTTATCGAGCCTGTTAATAGACATGTTGCTATTATTGTTTTCTTTGTAACCGCTAGAAACGAAATGCAATAATGTGAAGTAAAAGTCTGTATTATTCCAAATCCTAATCATTGCAAAGTTGTGCTTCATCTTAAAGTCCTTTTTGGGCTGTTCATGTTTTATTCTGACTTAAAGAACAGTCAATTGCTACGTATCCGTGATTTGTTTTTTCTTCGAATTCAAACAAACATAAAATAACAGATGAAACAAAATGCTATAAAAACTTCCAGTAACTTTACGAGAATATGCTAACAAGACTAACCACACAATATTCGTTTAGTCGACTGCAAGAGGCGAGCAAATCTGAGTAATAGGTAACATGTACATAAAGTTAACTTGGAATTTTTTTCTTTTTTTGTGTGTGTGTGTGTGTGTGTTCTGTTTCATTTTTCTTCACACGTCTAGGCATGGATATTGTCCTTTGACAGCCATAACAGCTAAAGAAATTATACTCACATGTGCCTAATAGTAATCGCCTATCCACTGAATCACTTTCTTCTGGAGATCTTGTTTTAGACTGACGTAAGAATTCATTTTTCATGTTTTGCCTGATTTTTGGTTCTTCACTGTCGTTCATATACGGTGTCATTTTGCCTTTGGGTAAATTAATTTCTGGACTGGAATCAATTTCTGAGGACTCTTCGTGCAATGGCTTACCGGTCTCTTTAATCAAACTTTTCAGTTATTTTTTTTATTTCACCATTTTCCTGTCGCAGTAGTGCATTGTCACCCTTTAAGTTTTTCAGCTCCTTTCGAAGTTCTGAATATTGACCATTTTCCCTTCGAAAAAGTTCATTATCATCCTTTACGTTTTTTAGCTCTTTTTGAAGATCTGAATATTGACCTAGTACAATGCAAAACTCTGATTATTCTCTAATTGAGGGAAAATTTACATAATCAACTATCATTAATCTATGGCGTTCTGTATAAAATACCAATTAAAAGTATCAACACTACATATCAATAAATATGTTAGCTGCCACAGCATGAAATAATTCCTAATGTATGATTTCGGTTCTAGTTCTATATCTTCATGCATTATTTACAACAAACAACATTATTTGACCTTAAACCTTCAGCTTAAAATTATCTCCTGACCATTATTTCTTCTCTTACACCAAACTTTGAAGTACTATGGTATCTTAGTGCTGTGCATGCAAACGCACCAAAGTCATCGATTCTATAGACCGGTGTGATGTGTTACAATAAAGCTTTCAAAAATCAGAAACTTGACTGTCTATCATCTTTTGATATTAATTCCGTTCTAGTTTCAAGTTCTCTAACAGTTGCGAGGGAACTACCTACTGGTAACATACGCATTCTTTTCGCCAAAATAATTAAAATTAAAAAAATGTATTCTTTATAGTTATATAATGACATAATAAAGAGGGCAAATGTTAATTTTTTTTCAGAATACTGTGCAGGTTGTATCAGCCGTAGAAGACGACTTTATATTTATAGAGACTATTTATCATATTGCCATTTATCAAAATGTGGTCAAATGATCGTGATTTCATATCTTAAACATACAGATATATAAAACGTTTTAATTTATGTTCCGAAGCATTTTTGAAATAAAACAAAATCAAATGTAAAACCTTACTGTGCAGCAATTCCAGTTGTAATGAAATTTCATCATTCGACAAGGCGCAGCACAATTCCAACTGCTGGTTCCAGCCAATTAAAGTAAAGCAACAGTTAATAGTCTCGCCATTGTTATGTAATTCACTCAAGACGAAGAAATATAGTTTCCATAACGAGAACTAGTTGATTATGAAATTTCTTAAATCGAGTTAATTAAATTTTGCAAATGTTTGAAAGCGAGGCTTGCCGAGCTTTTAAACATTTGAAAATTTATTTAACGAGATGTGAAAAATTTCATAATTAACGTGTTTAAGTTGTGGAAACTGTTTCTCTAATGACTGGACGAAAAACACCGAGGATTGTTTTCCGAATAGATTAGGCGGGAAATGCCACGAAACTTGTTCTCCTCTCTAGAGAGGAGAACAAATGTTTCCACACCGTTCAGGAAATGTGAAAACTGGATAGAAATTAGATAATGTATTATCTAATATACTGATCATCAAGGTCATACACTAACCTATCAAATATGTTTGCAACCTTATCTACTTATCTTTTTGAATACTGCATTAAAGCTCAAGACATTAATTTGGTCGCGTTTTGGAATAAATGCAAGAGACAAAGTCTCTACAAATACCCTGCAAAACAAAGCAATGGAACAACACTTTTATTGTTGTTCTTCATCTTGGAGTCACCATCAGTCCTTCAACAATGAGCTTTTCTCATACCTCATAGAAAGTTCAAGACTTTCAATTTTTAAATTATTGCTTGTATATGTAATGACGTATTTTAAGTTGTTGTTTATTCACATTTGTCTTTTCAGTCTGTACAACATAAAAATGCTGTTCACGATTTAATTATTTGCCAAAAAAATAAGTCTTTAATTCAATGTTTTTTCTCTGTCAGGACGCCTTGCTCTTTATTTTATAACCCTAAAATCAGCAAAGTTAGTTTATTCATTTCTTCTCCAGTCTTTTCATTTATTGTCACATGTATGACGGGTGTCACATGTGAAGCAGGTCATCCTCATCCTTCCGGAGCACCTGATGACACTTCTGTTTTATGTTATGTTATTTTTGTTGCGTTTTTTTTTTTTTTTTTTTTTTTTTTGTCTTCGTCGTTTACGTTCTCTGTCTGAATGTGATCATTAATTGCAATGTATTCTGGATATATGGTTTTGTTTCTTGCATCGGTACACAATTGTACATTCGTGTATTCATTTGGAAATATATAATTCTTAAGCACAGCAAAAAATAACTCAAGTTTTTGTCTTTGAAGGCATTATCTGTGTTGACGGCAACTAAAATTGTTTTCTTTTTAATGATTCGGTCGTCATTTCGAACTTATTCATGCACGACTTAGGGACAAGGGGCATCATTTGGACGCAAATCAGTATGTATTCCTCAAGACACAACTACCTGTCAAATATCAAGTAGCTAGGACTACTGTTACAAGCTAAGGGGTCATGGTCACCATCTGGGCATGGCATCGATATGTACTGCTCAAGACTCAAGACGCAACTGCATGTCAAATATCCAGTGGTTTAGTCCATGGGCTGGAATAGCCCCCGTGCACCCCCCACTTCCCAACCCATTTCCGCATACATCCCCTCTTCAAAATAAAACATGTTAATACGAGCATAACCTGCACGCACTGGTGGAATAGGGCCCATTTTTAGACCCACCTACCGAAATTTAGGAAAATTTCGTTTTTCGTTCAAGTTTTTCTTTCAGTTGCTTCAAAATGTTGACCAAATGCTTCCTAGTTATAAAAACGATGCATCAAATTATTGCTTATTGTATAAGCTTTACAAAGAACCCAAATTTTAATTGCTATGCCAAATACCTTCCATATCGCCATTAAACGTACCCCTACTCCTATGAAATATTGAGGAAAATTTAAATATTTTCATTGAAATTGCGTAAGTTTGATGGTCTAAAGAACCCGAAGTGCATCTCAATTCCCAATTCTGAACATTGTTTTTAGTTTTTCAATCTATTTTCTTAAATATAAAACATGTTAACATAATGTTAACATATTCTTAGTGACCAAAGTTTTATTTTCAAATAGACCAAACAAATGGATCTTTGAATATTTCCGATTTTGACTAAGTTTTTGCATTCTTTTGCCCAATATTATTTTTAGTAAACAAATATCATTTAAAGTAGGTATCAAATGAAAGCTTATTATATGGGCTTTACAACTTTTACAAATAATGGCCATTCTTATGTAATTTAAACATCATACATCAATAAAACTTACCCCTACCCCAACAAATTTACTGTAAAATTGTCAATTTTTTGTCTATGTAAGCATAAAATTAACCAGAACACGCAAAAATGTGTGTTGTATATGAAATGTTTCATAAATTATACCATTATTTCGTATTTTAACAGCCATTTGTTGACTTAAATTCAGTATTTTGCCTAAAATTGATGAAAATCGGAATTTTCAACATTTCAGATTTGCCCAAATTTCACTGTTAAATCGTTATATATGCCAAATCTGGAGGATATATCGGCAGATATGCCAATTAATTGTTCTAAGCGATTCATTAGTTGTCTGAAAACATTGTTAAGAAAAACAAGAAGTGTTTGATGTGACTCAAAATACCGAAAATCTTACCCCTACCCCAACAAATTTTCCTTAAAATTGTCAATTTTTTGTCTATGTTCGCAACAAATTAACTCAAACACGCAAAATGTGTGTTGAATATGACAATGTTGCATGAATTACATCCTGATTTGGTTATTTAACAGCCATTTGTTGACTTAAACTTAACATTTTGCCCGAAATTGATGAAAAATGGGATTTTTTAACATTTCAGATTTGGCCAAATTTCACTGTTAACCCGTTATATATGGCAAATCTGGATGATATATCTGCAGATATGCCAAATAATTGTTCTAAGCGATACATTAGTTGTATAAAAACATTGTTAAGAAAAACAAGAAGTGTTTGATGTGACTCAAAATACCGAAAATCTTACCCCTACCACAACAAATTTTCCTTAAAGTTGTCAATTTTTTGTCTATGTTCTCAACAAATTAACTCAAACACGCTAAATGTGTGTTGAATATGACAATGTAGCATAAATTACATCCTGAGTTGGTTATTTAACAGCCATTTGTTGACTTAAACTTAACATTTTGCCCGAAATTGCTGAAAAATGGGATTTTTCGATATTTCAGATTTGGCCAAAGTTCACTGTTAACCCGTTATATATGGCAAAGCTGGATGATATATCTGCAGATATGCCAATTAATTGTTCTTAGCAATACATGAGTTGTCTTAAAACAGTGTTTAGAATATCAAGGGGTGTTTAATGTGACTCTGAATACAGAGAATCTTACCACTACCCCAACAAATTTCCCCTAAAATTGTCAATTTTTTGTCTAAGTTCGCACAAAAATAACTACAACACGCGAAATGTGTGTTATATATGACAATGTTGCATGAATTACATCATGATTCGGTATTTTAACAGCCATTTGTTGACTTAAACTCAATATTTTGCCCAAACTGATGAAAAATGGGAATTTTCAACATTTCAGATTTCTCCGAAGTTCATTGTTAAATCGTAATATATGTCAAATATGGAGGATTCATCTGCAACTATGCCATTTAAGTGTTCTAAGCGATACATTAGTTGTCTTAAAACACTGTTTAGAAAAACAAGGAGTGTTTAATGTGACTCTAAATATCGAAAAACCTACCCCTACCCCAACAAATTTTCCCTATGATAGTCATTTTTTTTTACTATTTTCGCATGAAAATAACCAAAACACACAAAATCTGCATTGATTATAACAATGTTGTACAATTTCTATCAAGATTTTTCATTTTAAGTCCCACTTGTCAGCTTAAACTCGATATTTTGTACAGAACTGATGAAAAAAAATGGGAATTTTCAGCATTTCACATTTGTCCAAAATTCACTTTTTAATAGTTATATGTGACAAATCTGGAGGATATATATGCAGATATGCCAATTCATTGTTCTAACCGATATATAAGCTATATAAAAACAATGTTTAGAAGAACAAGGAGTGTTCAATGTGACTCTAAATACCGAAAATATTACCCCTACCCCAGGAAAATGATGCTTAAAAATCCCCAGAATATGTATGTCTGTACACTTATATGAACAAAACATACTAATGTTTTACCTTCTTTAAAAAAAGCATTTTATATATCGCAATATGCAATTTTAATGCCAAAATATGGGTAAAATTTTATATTTTGGGCGCTTTTCGTGAAAAATGGGATTTTCAGCACTTCGGAATTTTACAAAATTCAAAATTTAATTGTTGTATAACTGCCCAGAAACCACACACATGATCTTATTTGTGATATATGGGAGTCTCTATGAATTTTTGTATTTGAAATGATATGTTATTGGACTTTTATACAATGTTTAAGCTTTTCAAGCTGAATAAAATGAAATAAATTGTGTTGAATATTTGTGGTAAGGGGTTATATGTTTGTAATTTATGAGACTGTAGTTATTCTAAAAATGTTTAAAAACATATTTTCTTATGGCTTAGATATAATGAAAGGATATCTAATCAACATTTTCAAGTTATTTACCAATTTAAGGATGTATTTGCATCTCAAAGTCAAAACAGCAGAAATTCTAAAAAACGGAAAATTCCCATTTTGCATACAATTTCGAATAGAAGAATCAAAAAAGAGACCTCTTAAAAAGTTTAAATCTACTTAAATGATCTTCTGCATGTCAGTTTTAGTGAAATACACGCTAGAATTCCAATAAAACATTATTCTTTAATCATTTAGAGCCTAAATATTTCATATTTCCCTTAATTTTAGGGAGAGGGGTGCTAATTTTGACATTTCTGAACCTATAAGACGCCTGAAACTAAAACGTTTGCACACGATTTGTTGCTAACATATCAGAAATCATTATTACATCGGAAAGTATTAAATATATATTCAGATTTTTACGACCATAAAGTGAGAAAGTCGAAATTGTGAAAAAATCTAAAATTCCGAAAATTCCCATTTATCAAAAATTTTATACCGAAAATAAAAATTTTCTAGACATTAATGGTTTTATTTTCCAACATTGTATCACAACAGATAAGTTAGGCATAAAAACTTAATCAAATGACGAGGGTTGTTTATCTGAAAGGAATTGACAGCCTTAAATTGTCATTTTCGCTATTTTTTTGCAAGGGGAGGGGTACATTTTTTGTGTCCCAAGATCATAAAAAATGGTGTAAAGTGCCCAAACCCGAGTTCATTGTAAAGGATATTAAATTAGCTTTAATTTGGTACCAAATTTCACTACATATTGCTTATCAATAAATAATTATGGAGCTTAAAAGATGAAATTTAGGTTAAAACGAAAATGCAAGAATTTTTCGCGGTGTACTATAAAAGTGGCCCTATACTGTCTATGCGTGCAGGTTATGTTCGTGTTAACTTGTTTTATTTTGAAGAGGGGATATAGGAGGACTGAAAAAAACCGGTCTAGATGGGAAGTGGGGGGGNGGGAAGGGGGGGGGGGGGGTGCACGGAAAGTGATTTCAGCCCATAGCCTAGTTAGAAGTACATGTACATGTACATACATGTATATAGGCTGCTGCACAAAATGCTTGCAAAGATCTTAAATTGATCGTTTATGCATGACTGAGGGGCGGGCCCTAATTATGGCATGGAATTGGTATGTACTCCTCAAGGCGTAACTGCATGGCTAATATAAGAGTAAAAATATAAAAATATCTGATTATGTTGTGCGATATATTTTTGTGTTTTTTACCTTTTAATCGTGGCCAACTATACCGCTAATATAAGAGGACTAGGACTACTGGTACAAGCTGCACAAACTGCTTGTGAAAAACTCAAAGTGATCATTCATGTATGACTAAGGGTCCAAGGCCTACATCTGGGCGTGGATTCCTTGTGTACTCAAGACGCAACTGCATGTTAAATTTAAAGTGGTTAGGGTTAATGGTACAGGCCTTACTTACTAAAAACTTAAAGTGATCGTTCATGCACGTGCACGAGTAAGGGGCCGGGGCCACCGTCTGGGTGTAGAATTGATATGTCCTCTTCAGGACGCAACTGCATGTCAAATATTAATAGCAATTCTCTGTAAGCATTTACACTTTTGTACAGGGAGTGTGGCACGCATAGTCACAGAATTGGATGAAACTTGGCCAGTTGATATATTTTCATGTCCATAACAAAAATCACAATAGTTGAGTGCACAATTATCCTCCGTTGCCATGGTAACGACGACTTCTATTTTTGGTGCCAAATTCCACTAATTTTTAGGTAAAAATGAGGTATTTAAAAGCCATTATACTTCTTGTACAGGAATGATATCGATATTAATTGTATTATCTTTTTAAAATATATCGATTAACTAGGAAAAATAACGACTTTTAAAATTAAAAAAAAATAAGTGATATGTCGTATTACCAGGGTCAAAAATGGTCATTTTGAGCATTCAGCCTAGGGGTGGTTTTAGGGCATTTTCAGGGGCTTGTAGTATACTGATCCCAGTTGTGAAGGGTAAAACTAAGCTATTATTGTTGAAATATCAGGCTTTGCCTATAATTATCAGCCAAAATATCCTTGGGAAGTTGGTTGCTAGGAGGGTTGCCATGGTGACAAAAAACTATAGTATTTACCTAAATAATGACTTTTTAGGCAATTTTTTGTTGCAATTAAAACACATCCGAGTCGGTCATAATTGCACTTATGTATTGTTATGTTGTTGTAATTGACAAAGAGACAATTATTTCTGATTTTAAAATTACAGGTTACTTGGTTACCATGGTAACAGGGATCTGATGATCAATGTCGGGGTTTGTTTTCTTATTAATTTTGGTACGATTTACATGATTTAAGTCCTTGAGAATTTATATATATGAAATCATGAAAAGGGTCATTTTCAGCATACAAGTCATGTTTTTTTTTCAAAATCGAGGACGACAAAGACGACATAAACTCTTTTCAAAATCCTTAATAACTTTTATGAGTATAATACTTACAAACATTATATTTGGACCACAGGTACATCATGTAATGAACTTTCTAGTAGCACATATTTAAGATGACTTTTACCTGGTTTTCATGGTCCAATTACCGTGTAAACTTTAGGACATAGTTTTGCATTCAAATCTTTTTCTCAAGAACTGTAATACATTGATGAGTGATATTTTTTTCCATTTTGTCTATAGTGAGATATATACGGGCACATGAAAGTCTGACACCTATTATGTGACTTTAACCTCAATTACACCATTCAGTGAACTTTGAAAATCTTGGGCATATCCTTTTTCTCAGTACCGGTAACCATAATGCCTAGATCTTTAGAAAGATCTATATTGAAACATTTAAGTCAGACAAATGTCATGTTTTCTTGACCTCAATTTCATGGTTCAGTAACTTTGTCTTTTTTCTCTCTATGAATTTAGACTCCTCATATATAGTCTACATGCATGTGTATACATGGATTTTTTGTCTCATTTTTTTATTATTATTACTTTGAGGCTATTCATATTCATTGATTTGATTGTATGGACTTTATGTGTTTCAAATACTTTTTAAAAATTTACTTTACCAGGTCTATGTTGTAGTTTCCTGTCACATTTTTGATATGTACTGGTATTATTTTTCCAGCCTAAAAAATTAGTACAAGTGATATACTTTCCCTTGCACACTGAAAACACTGAAAAACAGATTCCTTGTAATCGGCACGTTTTTGTAAGTTACTTGTAATGTAGTGCTTTGGATCGCTTTTCTACTTTCATATTAGAACTAAGATACGTCCATCACTGATAGTTATCCAAGCTATAAAATGATGTTTTATGCTCAAATCAGAGAGAATATGAGCTTCAGTGTATAGGTTTGAAATTTCAAACTTATTATTTCAGACACT
>MJUU01003639.1:22531-36205 GCA_002080025.1 Modiolus philippinarum | reverse complement strand
TATATATATATATATATATGTTAGTATGAACAGATAAAGTTATTCGATTACAATAACAATCATGTTTTGCTTCAAAAAATTTTGTTTTATTATGAGTTATGTTTATTTTCATGTTGTATATCATCTCAAAATATCAATTGATTTTTTTTAATTTAGACATTTGTCCCATTTTATTTTCCTAAGACCAAATTGTTTTACTTGTACTTTTTATACTTCAAATGTTTATATGGATTTCATATTTGCTATAACCAATTCATTTTGTATGCTTAGCAATCACAAATATGAATTGGTACAGTTCTTGAAACATTTCTTAAGGTAGAAGACCTAGGTTAGGGGAGATAACTCTGAAAATCAGCAAGACGTTTGTAACAGTCAGTTTCATCAATGCATTTTAAGCATTTGTGTGAAAAAGAGTTAAAATCATCTATGTTACCTAGAAGCTTGGAATATATTTAAGTAAATGATCTAAACAAACATTTTATGAAAGGATATGGAGTAAATGAACATGAGACCATAACACATATGTTAACTCCAACTGCATTAATTTTAATGAGCTGTATGCCCATTTCGGATATTAATTCCTCATCAACAGCACTAGAACCCAAAAATAGGAAATCCATACACGTGATTTGTAGAGTTATGTCCCTTACTTAGGTCTCCCTCCTTAAAACCCTTCAATCAGAATGCAAGTGTTTAGACTATAAGTAACGAAAACCAGGTAGTGTGTCAGAGGGAAAAAGATCAAACAGGGAGGGTGCGATTTCAAGTATTAATTGGCAAACACTAACTGAGTCATAGATGTTAGAAATCTTACTCGAATCTGTCTGCAATTTCTTCCAGAATTGCACTTCAACTCGTATTAGTGGTATTAAAAGAACTCTGACAGCAAGTTTTATAATTTTATATTCGTAATTAAGAAAATTACCTAACAGATAAATATTAAATGGACTATGATCAGTATCTGTAGTAACCTTCGTCAAAAGACTTTTAGATAAGATCTTACATGCTGCTCTCCTGTCCACGATGCATTTGTTGTTTCTTTTCACCCTTACTTGTATCATATAATTTTACATGCCTTTGCATGCGTGTTGTACCATTTATAACCTTCTTGTTGTGATGGATAAAGTTTAAGATTCCATTTGATATAGTCGTTGGAGTATCTTGAAGAGCTTAATCATTTTTTTGCACAAGTGTATAATTTTATGTCAAGATGCGACATCAAAATTGTAAATGATTATACTAGTTTAAAAAGGAAAATGTTTTATGCAGCTTAAATATAAATATTGAATTGCAAGTAGTTAACCTTTGCTGTATAGTTGACACCAACGGTCAATGATGGTATACTCATTATACATTTATTAAGACTATATACTGTATTGATTATAAGGCATGTTTGGAGTATTCCTAAAACAAATTATCACAAACACTTTATAAGTATGTTGTAAGAACCAAAACTTGTTTAAATTGAATAAATATATGCCTCAATTTCAAATATAAGTATGAAATATTTCTTCATATCATAATTTCAGTTTTTTTTTTGTGAAGATATGATCCTGGGCAATATAAACTGAAAGTAGAATATAAGATATTTTGATGCTTTTGAAATTAGTAGGGTATTTGAACAATTTTGAGAATACCGTCGTTTCAACGTTGTTGCCGGCACCCGAGCCGCCGGTTGTTGGCCCTACAGAGTTGAGGCTTCGTCTCCGGTTTGTGGACAGGGGAGTGACCTGTCTGCCGGTTGGTAGTCAAGTCATAATTTGGAAAGCCATGACGCGAACCATTGTAGACGAATTGTGTGGAGAATGGTCAAGCTCCATTCAGTCTAAAAAGTCTTCTATAAGCAAACTACATTGATCGTAAATAAGGCTAATTTAGTTGCTACTACCCGTTTCTTTCTTCTAAAAAATGTTTATATTGATTAACTTTGCCTTTTTTATTTGATATATCTGAAATATTTCTCATTGATGTGAAACTCTTAAGTAATCATCAAACAATATGGGTATCAGCACAAAAACATTTTCAGCATTTGGTTAATTTCTTAATCAGGGATCAGAAGGAGCAGATTATTATTGCTTCTTCAAGAGCTGACCGAAGTGCTTGCTGTAAGTGCAGGTTAACCCGGGCCGATATCTGTTTATCAGACTAATCACCTGGGTTGATACATGATATTCAGCATGGGTTAGCCTGAAATGTCAGTATATGTACAATGCTACCAAACCAGGTAAACCTGGTTTGATAAATAATCATAAACCTACGTACATGGCCTGGTAAAGGGTAATAAGTCTGGGTTGTCAAGCATTGCAAAGATTATCAGCACAGTCATGATGTATATTTGTACGTGTGGCTGTATAGTTTGTGCAAAATTGTTTGTCTTTTACCTTTATGCTTCCAACGAAGGGAAATATTATTTTAACCTTTGTCTCTTCTTATTCTGATGCTGTCTCCTCCTCCTTCGTATCATAGTCGCCCGGCGATAACGTTTTGTTTTCAGACCTGTATATAAGATATTTGGTATGTGGGTGTATCATTAGGCAAAAGTGAGTCTTGTATTCGTATCATAATAATCTTTGTGTACCATTCACCTTGACCTTGAGGTATAAATTCATTAGAAAATAAATGTTTGTCAAGGATTTTTTTTTTCATTTTTTTTACCTCGATTCAAGACATTTAGCATGTCATATGGCGAAATGAAGTTCGGTTTGCTAATTTGTATACATCCGCCATATAAAAAAATATGGTCGGCGTTATTGTCATACAATAGAAAGAGCTGAGCAATAGAAAACTAAATTTTACTCATTTGTGGGCAATTTCTCTTTTCTTTAATTTACCCCTACACCGGTTTTAAATTCTTTGGGCAAATTTGGCTTTGGATCTCAAAAAACTGGAGATTCCTTACAATATTCTGAAAATGAAGCATTTGCCTTTTTATTCTAAATGTACACCCATTCCATCAGCAGAATCTTGTTTTTTTCGTCTGCCTCGGGATAATAATTGTCCTGATATGAAAAGGCCATGTATTAATATATATTTATTAAATACGAATGTAAACTATGTTCTCAAATTCTTAGCGTGTTAACCCAGTTGTTTAAAAATACGTATTATTTTTAATCCACACGTTGGTTAAATTTCTGCGTGACGTTTCTCGCAACGTTTCATTTCATTCATAAAGTCTATTGTGACGTCATCGTTACCAGGCTTTCAGATAGCGCGGCTAACGTTGACAACCGTGCTGAACCATTGAATCTGCGCCCGAAACAGTAAAGGTCATTGGAGAAACAATATATCCTTCCGTTTGCTCGTGGATTACGATATTTCTCCATTCTCGATAGTTAAATTTATGATTTTAACATGCTCGCTAAAGCTCGCATGTTGAAAATCACAAATTTAACTATCTCGAAATGGAGAAATATCGTAATCCACTTGATCCGGAAGGATATACTATATTTAACGTATTAAACCACCGGAAAGACCAAACCAAGTACAATCTTTCTTGGTTCATAGCTTTTTACCAACACATTTAAGTACGATGATGACCATTATTCAGTCTGGGTAAAAATCTTCTATTGGTAAATAATTTTTAAAAAAAGTAAATTTATGGCATTTTTCATAATTAACCGGTTACCAATCATCTTTATCAGACGCTCGCCTTTCGCCTCGGGGCGATTCTACAAGTCGTTATAACGAACTCAATAATTCGTTATAACGATTAGAATTTATCTCTTTCGTTTTGAATACAAAGTCAAAGGTAGGATTCACATATAAAAAACGATTTAAAATATATACTCAGCAAAAAAAGTTAAGGATCAAGGCTGTTCATTTCCATTTCAAATGCACTAAGCTTTACACCACAGTTTAATTTGACTAAATAGTGCACAAGCCATCAGTCGCGGAACCTCGTATCTGATGTTTTCAAGATTATCAGGTTAGACACTTGAAAAAAATTTATGGGGTCAACCCTCCATCTGGCCATGCCTTGTCGGGAAACACAAATTTCTGAAATTTGCATTTTTACCCCAAAAATTTATCCGCCTTAAAAACAAATCAAATTTCTGTCGGGAACCGATGCAATGAAGCCTTTTCTTTGAGAATTGTTGTGTCCTGATGATTTAAACGGCTCTGTTAAGTCATAATGTTTAATCTGAGCACCATACCCTTCCAAATTTTAAAAATGACCCAAACAAAAGTGGAAATCTTGTATGGGGAAAAAATGGGTACCCTTATGTGAATACTCATTCCTTGGCCATTTGTAAACAATTTCTAGTGAATCAGAGTCTGTAGACAGTCAAAAGATTGAACAACTCGATAAAAATGTCAAAATCATGATTTTTTGCAAAAAACTTGATTTTTTGAATCTCAAAAATCACAAATTTTGAAAACTTGAAAATTGCAGAAAATTTTCATTATGGTAAGTGTATACGCTGTGCAAAGTTTCCTGTCGATCGTATCAGTGGTTATGCTCATGCAAAAAGACAAAAATTAAGATACTTGATTTTTAATGAATATGATCCTTAATTTTTTTTGCCCAGTATATTTATAACAAAAAAGCGTTTTATCACCAAATGTTTGTTCAACAACATAATTAATTGACGCAATTAGTATTAACACGTCATATCAAATAAAATTAAACTAAATACGAAAATACCATTGTTTCACTTCTCATTATTTTTCCAGGATCCCACAATTGCAACTGATATACAATCAATGCACCGAAATTTGATGCTTTTTTATATAAATAAACAGCAATCATTATAAAGGCAGACGTAATACACTAGAATTATTTGTTTTAGTTATTAACAATTTTCTTTACCATATTGCGTTTCAAAAAATAAAATATTTAAACTTATTTTCGATTTTCCGTGATTAGAAAAAGTACAAAACAGACAAGAGTTGGAAAAATACATTGTTTTCATTAATTTTTTTGCAAAATAGAATAAAAAAATAACAGGAAACGCCTACAATGGCCTAAAAAAACACAGTCATGCCACAATTAACCATTGATCTGCACAAGAAACAAAACAATAAAAAACGTAAAACGAATGAAACCAAAGACAAATATCATAACTAAAACAAAACAGAACCAATAGGGCATAGGGTCTGTTTAATCCTAGAATTATATCAGTTCAGCGATAAGGCCATATCAAATTAATTTATAGATCCTCATCCCCACCCGCCCCATTTTTTCCAAACTCATTTTTTTTTTTAATTTTCAATTATACAGAAATTTTCTTTAAATTCCTATCAATTCAGTGAAAATCGTCGAAAAATAAAAAATAAAACACTCCCACCCACAGATTTTTTGTTACAGGGGGATGAGAATCTACAAATTAACTTGATATGGCCTAAGGTTATGTGACATGAATTCTGGCGTAACTTATAAAACATCGATTAACAATTAAGACGAAACAAATCGTTAGATCGAACTGAAAAAAAAGAAGAAATTTAATGCTGTGTTCAGACGTACATTTACTGCTAATCGAATACGCATTGAATGCGAGTCGAAAACGGTTGTTGCGTTCAGACGTTAAAACATTATGAATGCGCATCGAAAACGTTTCAGCATGCTTTTTCGACAATGCGAATTAGTTAATGCGTATTCGATGCGCATTAAAGTACTGTGTGAACGCGAACATTCGAATAAAATAGTAATGAAAATAAAAATAAGAAATGAAATAACAGCAACAATAATTATTATTATTATTTCTGTTATTATTATTAATAGTAGTAGTAGTATTATTATTAATAGTAGTAGTAGTATTAGTATTAATAGTAGTAATAGTATACATGAGACAAAGTCTTTCCAAAAAACATGGTAAAACCAAGCAATGCGACTATTCTTTGCTAGATGTTCTTCATCTTGGAAGTCATCATACAACCTTCAACATTGATCTTTGCTTCTATACCTCATAGTAAGTTCAAAACGAACCCTAGCACCGATTTGAGCGGAATTCATTAGTTCAGATTATAATAATTTTATTTGTTCAAATGTTAACAAAAAGGATAATATTATTGCTAAATGTCGTACAACTCTACATTCATGTTGTTTTTTTACTCGATTCAGGATCATCAACTTACCAAAAATGACTGGACTCAAGCTAGCGAACAATAAGCCAGCGAACAATGAGCTAGCGAACACTAAGCCAGCAAACAATAAGCTAGCGAACAATAAGCCCAATCAAGCCAGCGAACAATAAGCCCAATCAAGCCAGCGAACAATAAGCCCAATCAAGCCAGCGAACAATAAGCCCAGTCAGCGAACAATAAGCCCAGTCAGCGAACAATAAGCCCAATCAAGCCAGCGAACAATAAGCCCAGTCAGCGAATAATAAGCCCAATCAAGCCAGCGAACAATAAGCCCAATCAAGTCAGCGAACAATAAGCCCAATCAAGCCAGCGAACAATAAGTCCAATCAAGTCAGCGAACAATAAGTCCAATCAAGTCAGCGAACAATAAGCCCAATCAAGTCAGCAAACAATAAGCCCAATCGAGTCAGCGAACAATAAGCCCAATCAAGTCGGCGAACAATAAGCCCAATCAAGCCAGCGAACAATAAGTCCAATCAAGCCAGCGAACAATAAGTCCAATCAAGCCAGCGAACAATAAGAATGGCGCCAAAATGATCAAAACTAAAAACCGAAAAGATACATACGACATGAAACATTCACAGATAAGATAACAGCTAAAAACCAAAAAGACGCATAGACATAAAACGTTCGCAAATAATGATTGTTCATTATAAATAGCCTTATAATTGATTTCTGTTTTATTTTTGAGTCAATATGATTAAATTTTTATTGTACAATCATACCAGATTGTTTGAACTAATTCACAATTATTTTGGAAATTTGAATTGAAAAAAAACGAAAAGATGAAAACGAAATGCATATATACGAAAATCTATTCAATCATATTATGCGATCTGCAACCTTTAGTGTATTAACATAACATACATATTTAAACGTTGCTGAAATCATTTGCAGATTCAGAGGGGCTTCCGGGTTTTGACCCTTCTTTTTTCATTTTTTTAAATTTCTTGCAGAATTTAGGTAACTGGAACCCGCATTTCTTTCTATAATGCCATCGGAACATCCTTTTCTCGGAGTCTGGATTAGCCGTTTTAAAGTCACTATTGTCAAGGCTAAAGTGAAGATGTTACATTTTTATCTAAAACAACGGCAGTAGAATACCGAAGGAACAAAGCACAAAATTACACAAATCAAATTAGTTTCTAAATAGCAGATTCGTAAAGGGTAATTGTATATTTTTTTAGAAATAAATAGCAATAAATATATTTACACGAAATTGTTCCCCATTCAGTAGAATGGGGAACAATTTCAGTGTTTTCCATGTTGTCTGTTGGTTCTCAATGACATACAAAAATAAATACGTTAAGGTATTTTTCGGAAGACAACCCAGGAATTAGTTTTTAATTAAAACGTATTCTATTTAATGCATATATTTCAATATAGGTATGTAATCAACCGAGAAACGCCGTGAACAAGTTTTTATTTCCAGTTAATGAACACAAACTCTCAGGTGCACGTTAAAACATGGCGGTCTTTAAATATTACTATCGTTTCTTCGAGTAGAAATACAATCCATTATATATGCTTTTGCAAGTGGAATGTAGTATGCATAAATGAACTATTGCCATTCATTTCCCGGCATAAAAAAAGCTCTTCTACAAGGTTCTTACTAGAAATTTTTAACCTTCTTAAGTCAGAGTATGCCATCATCCAATAATTGTTAGATGGCATACTTAGACATATTTAACCGCCATGGGACAGTGTAAGCCAACTTTGGGCACCTATAGCGGAAGTTACAGAAAGGGAAACATATGGGAAATGTGAGACAGCATACCCGGGACTAATGTCTATCAGATGGCCAACGGACATAAAAAAGCTTCGCCGTAGGGGCCTGAGGAGGAGTCTGCAAAGTAGAAATATTTAACCGCCATGGGATAGTGTAAGCCAACTTTGGGCACCTATAGCGGAAGTTACAGGAATGGAAACATATGGGAAATGTGAGACAGCATACCCAGGACTAATGTCTATCAGATGGCCAACGGACATAAAAACCTTTGCCGTAGGGCCTGAGGAGAAGTATGCAAAGTAGACATATTTAAGCACTCCGGGACAGAGTATGCCAAATTTGGGCACCTATAGCGGAAGTTACAGGAAGGAAAACGTCTGGGCAATGTGGGAGATAGGAAAAAAACGAAAGGATATGGAGTGAATGTACATGTGACAAAAACGCACACGATACATAGAGAACTCCAGTTTATCAAGGACAGGGCATACTTAGGACTACTGTCTATCAGATGGCCAACGGACATAAAAAGCTTCCGTTATAGGTGCCAAAAGTGGGAATACTACGTCCTAGGATGGTTAAATATGTTTACTTTGCAGACACCTCCTTTGGCCCCTACGGCAAAGCTTTTTATATTCCTTTGCCATCTGATAGAAAGTAGTCCTGGGTATGCTGTCCCATATTGCCCAGATGTTTCCCTTTCTCTAACTTCCGCTATAGGTGCCCAAAATTGGCATACTACGTCCTAGAGTGGTTAAATATGTCTGCTTTGCATACTCCTCCTGTGGCCCCTACGGCAAAGCTTTTTATGTCCGTTGGCCATCTGATAGACAGTAGTCCTAGGTATGTTGTCCCACATTGCCTAGAGATGTTTCCCTTTCTGTAAGATCCGCTATAGGTGTCCAAAGTTGGCATACTACGTCCTAGAGTGGTTAAATATGTCTACTTTGCAGACTCCTCCTGTGGCCACTACGGCAAAGCTTTTTATATCCGTTTGCCATCTGATAAAAGTAGTCCTCTGTATGCTGTCCCACATTGCCAAGATGTTTCCTTTTCTCTAACTTCCGCTATAGGTGCCCAACGTTGACATACTACATCCTAGGGTGGTTAAATATGTCTACTTTTCAGACTCCTCCTGTGGCCCCTACGGCAAAGCTTTTTATATCAGTTGGTCATCTGATAGACAGTAGTCTTGGGTATGCTCTCCCACATTGGCTAGATGTTTCTCTTTCTGTAAGATCCGCTATAGGTGCCAAAAGTTGGCATACTACGTCCAAGAGTGGTTAAATATGTCTACTTTGCAGACTCCCCCTGTGGCCCCTACGGCGAAGCTTTTTATATCCGTTTGCCATCTGATAGACAGTAGTCCTCTGTATGCTGTCCCACATTGCCCAGATGTTTCCCTTTCTCTAACTTCCTCTATAGGTGCCCAAAGTTGGCATACTACGTCCTAGGGTGGTTAAATATGTCTACTTTGCAGACTCCTCCTGTGGCCCCTACGGCAAAGCTTTTTATGTCCGTTGGCAATCCGATAGACAGTGGTCCTGGGTATGCAGTACCACATTGGCTAGATGTTTCTCTTTCTGTAACATCCGCTATAGGTGCCCAAAGTTGGCATACTACGTCCAAGAGTGGTTAAATATGTCTACTTTGCAGACTCCTCCTGTTCCCCCTACGGCAAAGCTTTTTATATCCGTTTGCCATCTGATAGACAGTAGTCCCGGGTATGTTGTCCCACATTGCCCAGATGTTTCCCTTTCTCTTACTTCCGCTATAGGTGCCCAAAGTTGGCATACTACATCCTAGGGTGGTTAAATATGTCTACTTTGCAGACTCCTCCTGTGGCCCCTACAGCAAAGGTCTCGTGATGACTGGATGATGGGATACTCTGACTTTAGATGGTTTAAAAATTTGTAAGAAGAGCCTTGTAGGAGAGCTTTTAACGTTGAGAAATAATAGGCAACAGTTCCAAGATGCATACCATATTGCACTTGGAAAGCGCATATCATAGATTGTATTACTTCTGGACGAAACGATAGTAATTTCAATTGTCCGCCATGTTTTGACGCGCACCTGAGAGTTTGTATTTGTGCAACTAAGAGTTTGTATTGTAAAGTGGAAATAAAAGCTTGTTCGGGACGCTTCTCTGTTGATTACATACGTATATTGAAATATATACATTTGTGTACATTAAATAGAATAAGTTTTGACTAAAAAGATATTTTACTCAAGAATATTTTCTTTCTTTTTAAGGTCATTGAGAACCAGCAGACAACATGGAACACACTGTAATTCGCATATTCATTGCTATTTATTTCTAAAAATCTATACAATTGCCCTTTACGAATGTTCCATTCAGGAACATACTTTAAAAAAAAGTAACACCTTCACTTTCGCCTTGGAAATAGACAATCTCAAATAGCTAATCCAGACTCCGAAAAAGGGTGTTCCGAAGGGATTATAGAGAGAAATGCGGGTTCCAGTCGATTTTTTTCAATTTCTGCCTTAATTCTGCACGAAATTAAAAAGGGGGTTTCAAACCCAGAAGCCCCCTCAAGAACCGCCAATGATTTCAGCTTCTTGTAATTAGGTTTTGTTTAGGTCTTTACTGTGTTAGAATTTTAAAGTCTTTTAAAAATTTTTAAAATCACTTTCTCCGAAAACATTTTTGATTCAACATGTTCAAGGAAGTCAACAATAAACAAGCAAATTTTGTTTGCCCTCTTGATGAACAAGGAAAAAAATGCAACGTTTAGATATTATGTTATGTGAATAAATTTTAAAAATTTGCAAATCGCATAATATGATTGAATAGATTTCCATATCTATGCATTTTATTTTCATCCTTTTCCGTCTTTATTTTCCCAATGTAACTTTCAAAAATAATTGTAGATAAGGATAAGTTCAAACAATAAGATAATAATTGTACATGTTGTACAATAAAAATTATATTATATTGATTCAAAAATTAACAATAATCAATCTGTAGAGCTATTTAGAATAAACAATGATTATTTGAAAACGTTCTATGCTTATGCGTCTTTTTGGTTTTTAGTTGTTATCTCATTTGTGAATGTTTCATGTCGTATGTATCTCTTCGGTTTTTAGTTGTGATCATTTTGGCGCCCTTTCTTATTGTTCGTTGCCTTATGATCCCTCATTGTTCGCTGGCTTGATTTGGCTTATTGTTCGCTAGCTTGAGTCTAGTCCAAAAAAACCGGCAAATTGTTCTTATAACCGCTGTCGTCTGTTGCCCTACAAGAAGGTTCACAAAAAATACCGAAGTTGCATAAAAAAAGTAAATTTCGTTATGCTGTACACGTGTTTCAAGGTGTAACCTCTCATCAGCAGCATTAAAATCAAATAAGATGGAAGCCATAATCCAAAAGAAGTCCAAAAAGAAGTACTCACTTTCAAACATATCGAAATAGGAAGCCAAATTCAGTACCAAGAACATCCACCGAGTGCCATACACAGAATGAAGCCTCAGTATTTTTTAGTGATGAGAATTTTGGTAAAAACAGTAAATTTCTATAGCATGAAAGGTAAAATTTTCTTGCCAGACAAGTCTGACAATTGGGCTAGTGAATACCCTCGGGGACCTCTGGTCCACCAGTAGTGGCATCGGCCCAATAGTTCAAAATACAAAAAAAGCGAAGTTGCATATAAAACATGGCAAAATATTATAGTGATATGTGGAAACATGGGACAGAATGGTCAAAATGGTCAGAATAATATTCGCAGATTACAAAAACAACCAAAACAGATCGACAATTCCCTTTAGAGTAACACTAATAGTACCCTTTTCTGTTGAAATAATCATTCGAGTTTTCGGACGGCGCCAGTATAAGGAATATGAGTGCCATCCTTATAGTACCAAGTCTGTGGGAAGCTCATACATTCTAATCTTTCCAGAAAATTACCAACGTTCTGAGCCACTGGAAATATATAGTTTTTTGCAAAAACTTTGCGGATAATTGATCGAACTTCATGTGTATGTATTATTGTATACAAACAGTTGGCATTCCGGGACCAAATAAAAACAGCAAAGATATAAATTATACTTTAGACAGTGTTTTTCTCCCATTTTTACAAATAACAATTTTCCTTTTCGCTTGGAATTTCTCTTATAATCAAGCAGTGTCGTTGAAAATCTTGGCACTCAAAAACAGGAATAAAGGAAACTTTTCCGATCTTTAGAATTCACTGGAGGTCATTCAATATTATGACGTAGATCATGTACTGACGTAATTTCAAAATTACGTAATGTTTGATACATTCAGATTATTTTTTGTATTGTATTGTTCATTTATATCGAAAATTGAGTAAATATGTTGAATTAAATATGAAATATACAAGATTACTAAAAACAGGATAACAGCAAACACCTACAATGGCCAAGAACTACAATCACATGCCACAATTCACACGCAAACTGCACCAGAAAAACAATAATGAAAACAAGAGACAAACATAAATAACGATAGGAATTCGGGATAGCCGGACTTGGTACCGGCACTAGCAAAAGCCAGTGTTAGAGTTAAACCGGTTTATGGGTACCCAAACCTTCCCTTTCTTTATCCCGTTTCCCTATAGTATCATAAACATGCGAATTTATAACGATAACATAACAACAATTTAATACGATTCTGCGCCCTCTAGTGGCTGATCACCTCTTAATGGAGCAATCATAGTGAGCGGAATATAACGACTGAATTATTCGGGTTAGCCTAAAGATAGTTTTTTCCTCTATATGGTTTAAATAATTGAATAGTCAAAGTGATCATTTGTAATGCGCATTAGTGATTAGACGTGTGAACGCTGTAGCATATTCGATACGCATCGAAAACGTATTATCTCTTTACGTGTGAACGCGAATGCGTATTAGTTTGGTGTGAATTGGATAATGCCCATTATTATACTTTATGCAAATTTCTTTTATTATCCATTAATTTCACTGGACAAGCGGCATTTGTTAATTTTACTAATGTTTTGTTCACAGAAGAGACATATAAAACACGTAATTATATGTCTCTGTTCACAGTATACATAGCTGTGCGCCAGAAAATCCTTAATTATGAGTTTTCTGTGGGCACAGAAAAATACCACAAGTTGCATTAAAGCGACATGTCTTAAAGTTGGTTTCACTTCCTTTACATAATCGATAATGGAAATCTCACGATTTCAGCTTTATTTTTACACTGATCTTTATCATATTTGGTATGTATATCAAGAATGATCATACATAACTGAAAAACGTTTAATTCGCCGTTTACGACATGCACAAAAGTCTGCAGTCATGTGCATTTTCATAATTTCTTTTCAAACAGGTGAAAATTTCTAAGTGTTGGATTGTTCTATTTTAAGGGCGACCAAGTACATTTTGTAGCTTGATGAATTAGATGACCCGAGTTGACCTACCTAATAATAACAAGGTGTACTCGTTCGGGGTTAACACTTGTTATCCATGGACTTTTTGTTTGTAAACATTGAATAGAAATTAGCAGTACATTAACAATTAATTTCAAATATTTCTTTTGGGTTTAATGCATGCATATTTCAATTATATATGTTTAAGTATTTTGTTGAATTATATCAAATTACGGGTATGTTTTTTTCTTAAATCAAAAGGGGGTCCAAGCACATGGTAAAAACCAAAGTGAGACTTGTTTATCATCCGACTTAAAGATATACCTGCCTATACCTATTTAAGAATGGTCCAGTCTAGTCAATAATTGTGCGCGGAAAATATCATCCATTTAAAAGCATGGAGCATTTTTAAAAAACTGTTTTTTCTTTCAACATGTGTTGGAAATCATCAAATTAAAAGTGGTTCCAGAAGTGTATAATATTTTTACACAACC
>MJUU01003639.1:0-20170 GCA_002080025.1 Modiolus philippinarum | reverse complement strand
ATGTACTTGAAGTCACAATGATACCTTCAACAAAGAGCAAACACTCCTATCTCAAAGTAAGTTCAAGACGGCCATTGGTATCGGTTTGAGCGAAATTCACTTGTTAAATGTTGAACAACGTTACATTCATCAATCTTCTTTGTTATAGATGCGGGGTCGTCAACAAGCATAACATACCAGGCAAAGTACTCTTACAAACATTGTCATCTGATGATTGACAAGGTTACAAATAGACAATATACAATTATGGCCTTTAATTGAGGGTAATATCCATAATTATTTAATCGAGAAAAGGTTATTTTTCCCGAGGTCCGTAGGACCGAGGAAAAATAACCTTTTCGAGATTAAATAATTTTGGATGTTATCTGAAGTCAATTAAAGGCCATAACTGTATTATTATACTGAACTAAAAACTGAAAAGGGTGTTTGATTATATCAATATCTAAATTATTTGAAAAATGTCTAAAAAAAAACACATGATTTTAATACTGCATCATGCGTTAGTATTGGCTTTCATCACAGGGACTTGCTCCCTTCCTGGAAGAAAACAGATTAATTAACTATTTAAAAGAATATCGGAGAAATCTGCAGTTGATAGTTAACAAATGTGTTTTTCCTAGATCATGAGAAAGTTCCTATGCTGGATATCCACTAAAAAATGTTATGAGATTTGCCAATTCCTCAATACTGTAACTATCGAACTCCGGGGCTTTTATCTGTAGAAAGAGCATACTGTTGTACGATTTATTAGGATTTATGAAGTTTTTTTTCATCTGGAATCGCTCCCTGTCAGTGCTACAGCCGAACCGATTGACATCCATGTTTATTTACGTTTACATTGACGTCATTGACGACAAGGGAAATAACTAGTTATTTGTTCGACGTGCTAAAGCGCGCCTTATTCAAATTAGTTATTTTGCCCACGCGCATTTTCCCGAACAGTTATTTTGCCTACGCGCACTTTCCCGAACAGTTATTTGGCTTACGCGCTATTACCTGTAAAAATATCAATATTATTTTTACAATAGTTTCTATAGTAAAGTATAATAATACAACATATAAACGATCACAGGGCACTCATCAAATTGATCGTAAGAAAACTTGGCAATTAAAATCGAGAGATGAGGGCAATATATATATATATATATATACAGATGGCCAGAAAAATAATGTGATTTTTACAAAACAAGAAAAGCAAATGTTGAATTTTGATGGTGCATTCATATTAGAAACTCTCATACGAATATGTGTTGTATACATGTATTGCAATAGTAGTAACTGCTGTCTTTTTACATGGATATAATATTTCACTGACATGACGTTTTTGATAATACAAGTAAATTCTATAAAGAATATGCCAGCGTTTTTTTAATATTTGTATAAAAAATTATCTCAATTACTCGTAAAGAATTCCCAAAGTGAACCTTTAAAAACTCGTAAAGTAAGACTTCAGTCACTCAGTATTCAACCCACAGTCTAGTAAAATGCATATCGCAATATATTAGCGAAAATAATGAGAATTAAAGGACGAAAACTTACACAGTGACGTAGAAATATACGATAAAGAATCAGTAACAAAATGTATCGTTTTCATTAGAAAATAAGGAAGTTTTCTTTGTCACACAAGTAGATTACTTTGCGTTAGAAAAATAAACGGTTTCATCAAAACTTTTAGGATGTGTAAAGTAATCATATGTTTTGGTAGTCTATGAACAACAACACGTCTTGAATGCACTTTGTGGTATTTTTCTGTATATCCGCATAAAGCCCACAGAAAACTCGTAAACAAGGATTTTCTGGCGCACAGCTATGTATACTGTGTTGTAAGCCCCGCCCATCCCTTGCAACGGATTTACACCCGCTGAAACCCGAGGTATGCCGATCTTGAAAATTAACACCCGCTCCGACCGAAGTTTACCGATTATTATTCCAACTTGAGAGAGAATATAAAAACAAATCATGTGACATGTAATGTTATTTTTTTAATGTTCTTGTTCTAGTTACTGTTTTTTAACGCTTTTGCAACTCGGCGTTCAGTATAATAAAAAAGATATTGACCTTGGATGAAGACGTTAGGGCGATTAACACACTCGGTGAAAAAATTATCAACCTCCACTTCGTGTCGGGTGATAATGTTTTACCTCGTGTGTCAATCTATTCTTATATCTTCAAATATGTTTATATTACAAATGTTGAACGTGTGAATGCAGCAAAAGATACAAAATAAGGTGAACATTATTCATGTAATTGATTTATTTATTGATTTTATAACGCTTATATAGAGATAAGGAAACAACTGACATAGAGCGACTAAGAAATAATTTTAGATTTTAGCATCTTCTATCATATATTATTAGATATTTGTTGTTTGTACTTTTAATACTGAGCTATGTTAATGTTTTATTAATATTTTATTTCTAACAAAGAAAAGATAAAAACTGGAAACATGTGGAGTCACATAAAACAATATTTCGGCTCTTTCAGGACAATATCTATTATCATCGGCTAAAGTAGACCGAGTAGATTCATTGGAAAATGTGTTTACCCATAGGGTTCAATGCCAAATCATGTCCCGGTTGGATGCCAACTTAGATATATATATATATATATATATATAGCGCAGGACTGTAAAACACCTTTGAAGCAGTTGACCAAAAAGGACTATTGCTGCCAAAGTGTGTTCCAATTGGCCCATAGGCTCGGGGAAAAGATCACCCAGGCCGGCTGCAGAATGAAAAAATCTTTCTTATTGATTTTTATAATACTGAAAATTTCCATTTTTACTATTATTTTAAATCTGAAAATTTACATTTTTACTTTTATTTTAATTTGAAAAGTATCCATTTTTACAATTATTTTGATTCTGAAAATAGGATTTTTTCTTGAATTTATGAAATCAAAGGCATGAAGAACTGCACAAATTACTTATTTTGTTATCAATAAAATATATAAGAATGCAATGTTTCTGCATACATTCTAATTGACCAAACAAAAGCTTAAATTTCGTAAGAGATAGTAATCTTCTCTGAATTTCTTAATATTTTTTCTTGTACCAAATTATTTTTGAACTTTATTTTGGTCAATCTTTGTCTTTCAGAGATTTAATTTTTGATTGTCCTTTTCGATTTTATAGAGTTCTTCTGTAAGAAGAAATTCTTTTTGATCCATAGTGTTATTGTCAGCTTTTATCCTCTATTCTTCTAAGAATTAGTGGTTTCAACACATTTTAGGAGATCTCAAACTAAACTCACACACACAGAATATATGTAGGAGTTGAGTGGAATTAAACAAAATAAAAACAAAACAAAAAAATAAACAAACAAACAAAAAAACAAAAAACAGTATATTTAGTCCTGGGGTAAAAATAATTTAACTTATCATATACTTACTCAAGATATGTGTCTTTTTGCATGTGTCATAAAGAAAGAATTGAGCCAGTCATATCGTCAGGGGGTGTAATATGAAATCCGTATTACACGGGCGTGTAATATGAAATCCGTATTACATGGGGTAAAATATGGATTTTTCAAAATGGCGACTGATGATTTTCCACTTCAGGTATAACACCACTAATTCAGTCTCCCATAGACTCCCATGTTAAATGTCGCATGTTTCAAACTTTTTTGTAGACATTTTACTAAAAGTTCAAATGACGTGACACGTGTCTCAACTTAAAAAGGCACCTTTCAAGAAACTCTCATGAGAAAATCAACCCCTTAACTTGCATATAAGAAAGAAATGGTTCCCGGCAGTGAACAACACAAGGATCGGTACTTCCTGCTTGAATTTGACAGAAAAAATTCCTCCGCCGCCGATGCCCATAAAATTTTTATTTCTTGACGAAATTGTATAAATTTAGGCTCAAAGGAAGCCTAACAGTATAAACGTTCGAATTAAATAAGATTCAGTTGCCAACACTTTGAATATGTAACAAAATAAACTCTTTATTGGAAGTATATCGTCTCTTATAAGGACTAAATTCCCATATGTGCCCGACTGGTTTCCGAATTAGTGGTGTTATACCTAAAACAGAAAATAATGGCCCGTAGATCCATTGCTGCTTTTATTTCGTCTTCTACAATGCATATGTAATGTAAAACACATTATTTCAGATAGAAAAATCCATAATCACAAAATTTATGGGCTGAAATAAAAACGTGCTTATTAGTGCTGCACTCGGATTTTCGGAATTTTCATACCATTGCATTATCGGATCTATTAAAGGTTACTGACTGCATTGTACTGGAGTGAACTTCTAAAATATAACTTATTTGATGCTGAAAATATGTATGAAAAAAATGCTTCACCACCCCCCCCCCCCGTCGGTATGCAAAACTGTGTGTTTTTTTTCTCTCTGTGGGCAAACATTGCTCGCTTAGGGTTTTTCTAGGCAATCACAGCTAACTTGAGTCTGTTTATGCAAATCTGAGAAATAAAAACCAGTTTAAGACCCTCTAAATGAGATGTAATAGCCGTGAGACCAACTCCGGCGTATGATAGAAATGGCAAATTGGAAGGTCCGAAAATCACTTCGAATTTCCTTTTTGCTTTTGTTTTTAATCAAACACATTCTTTGCTGTATTCTCAAGTGACATTTCGGCCTAAAATCGATAAGCAGTGCATATCTCGATTTTCAAATGCGTATTTCAACTGTTTGCGTGAAACCCTGTAACATTATTTCGTAACATCGATTTTAATGTCCAAATATGGTATTCCAAAGCCTTTTGACAACAAAGTAAGTTGAAAATCGACAATATGGGTTCAGCTTTATCGTTGGGTATCAAAATAAGCAGCTTTTGAAGGAAATCCGGTTTTTGTGATTTTTTGTATTATGTATAACACCACTAATTCAGTCTCCCATAGACTCCCATGTTAAATTGCGTATGTTTCAAACTTTGTAGAAATTTTACTAAAAGTTCAAATGAAGTGGCACGTGTCTCAACTTAAAAAAAGGCACCTTTCAAGAAACTCTCATGAGAAAATCACCCCCCTTAACTTGCATATAAGAAAGAACTGGTTCCCGGCAGTGAACAACACAAGGATCGGTACTTCCTGCTTGAATTTGACAGAAAAAATTCCTACGCCGCCAATGTCCATAAATTTTTATTTCTTGACGAAATTGTATAAATTTAGGCTCAAAAGAAGTCGTACAGTATAAACTTTTCAATTAAATAAGATTCAGTTGCCAACACTTTGAATATGTAACAAAATAAATACTTTATTGGAAGTATATCGAAATTCCCATATGTGCCCGACTGGTTTCCGAATTAGTGGTGTTATACCTTCATGGAATGAACAAAGATTCGCTCATTTCAGTGTAATTTTGACCGACTCAAGTAATAAATCAATTTATTTATTTACTGGGAACAAGCATCACTTTTGCGGATTTTTGGTGTACACCGTCACAAGTTTCTTACTATTATTTAGATGTTCCAGTTCGGCCCTCGGGCTAATATGGATGTCTCGGGATGATATGAGATATGATATGAAAAATGCCATATAATAATCTCTATGTATTCAAGATTTATATTGAAAAGTAGTGAGACAAAGGACAATGACACTCTTTATCAATTTTATGTTAATATGGTATTAAACTATTTACAAATATGTTAAAAGACAAAACTTATTATTACTGAACTACCAGATTCGGTGTAAAATGTCTTTTGATACCCCGATAAATGCTTAATTCTTTAATAATCATTTGGAATGTTATTTTATTTCAAGTATTTTGGGTCAGGGAAAACATGCCAATTATCCAAGAAAAATCAGGGATTACATGTAATAACTGGCAAAAATTTAGGGATTACACGTATTCCATATTCGATTTAGTGATTGCACGTATTCCTGATTTTTTAGGGATTACACGTAAACCCTGATCTACACAGATTCCCTGTAACATATACATATCACGAAAAAAAGCGTTTGTCACCCCTGTTTATTCAACAACAGGGTTCATTGACATATAAGTTAAAATACAATGTTAAAAATTAATTAGTATCAACGTCAAATAAAACAAACGTTATCTAAATACGTAAACACCATTGTTTTGATTCTCATTGTTCTAGGACCAAATAATTACAGCTCCTGCACAATTAATGCACCGAAATTTGATGCTTTCAGTAATAAATAATTAACAATAAATAGAGGCGCATCTAATACACAAGACTTCTTTATTTTATTTTTTACCATATTACGTTTCATAATAATTATCTTTTTTAACCTAAGATAATATTGATAATATTCCAATTTTCATAACGACAAAAGTGCTAAATACAAGAGAGGTGAAAGAAACTTAATTAATCCGAGGAAAAAAGTGAAACCAAGGACAAAAAGGTGCCAAAAACAAAATAGCACTAATGGATATATTGTGTTTATAAATCCTAAAACAGAATCGGTTCACCGAGTAATTTACATAACATTTTCTATGAAGCACTCGCGAATATACATCGGTAAACCACATAGACGAAACAAACTACCAGATGGAACACAAAAAATAAGAAATTTAACATACAAATAAAAATGAATACGGAGAAAAGGTTTTCATCCTCCTCTTATATATTTAGGAAGTATATTACGTTTATATACAGTGGCGGATCCATGTTGCCCCTTTCCCCAATTTAGGTCGAAAAATATTCAAAATTCCTAGGGGTTTTTCGGAAAATTTGGTTCTGGGCCCCTCTTTTGAAAAAAAATATGTGTCGGACCCCCTCTTAGCGGATATTCTGGATCCGCCGCTGATTTACATCGGCAAGCGAATACCGAAGCAAGAATGAGGAAAAGGGGGATTCTTAAATCATAAATCCAAAATCACGGCAATTAATATCCAACACGGATTGAGACAGCATGACAAAGACAAATCAAATAAAACAAAGAAGAAGAACGCCACATAACTAAAGCACGAGTAGTGTGAACCCCTACAAAAACTGAGGTATCATCAGGTGCTCCGGAAGGGTAAGCATGATCTGCTCAACAAATGGCACCGTCACACTGCCAGTGTGAAAAGTACGGTTTTGTCAAAGTCGGCGTTAATCAGTACGGTAATAAACTCTGGATATACCCAAAGATATCTTTTCTAATTTGTGAAATAGAAACATTGTAGCGGTCTGTCAACTCGTAGTGACGACCGAAAAACTTCTGTAGTTACAATTGCAAGAGTGATTGATATATAACAATATACCGAAGTTGCTGTTAATTTGGATTCTGCATATGCACATTTCGACAACTTATGTCCCTTCAGTGCAGATAAAATCAAAATATTTGGAAATCCATATTCCGAAATTTATTTAAAGGCTGATAGAGAACAAATTACCAATAAGATCTAAATCCAGCTAAGGATAGAGCTATACAAGAGGGAGATACTCCTTAGTTTTGAACAAAATTTTGTAAAATTTAGATATTGCAAGTTTCCTGGTTAAATCGAGTTTGGGCCATACAAGGGATTGAGATACAGCAGACTAGAACGACTTAAACATATCCATAAATCAAGGAAAGTTAAACACTCTGGTTTATGATAACAGGGATGATTTCTCATTCCCTATAGTCAATTTCCCCCATCTCGACGGCGATGTTCCGTTAGCCCCTTCTTACGGGGTCTACATTTCACAACTTGTTCGATATGCACGAGTATGTAGTAATGTTTTTGACTCCAACGACCGAAATCTTTGTCTCACTGAAAAACTTCTGCATCAAGGGTTTAGATATCATAAATTGATAAAAACATTCTCTAAATTTTATTATAGATACATTGACTTATTACGAAAATTTGGTTCTACATGCAGGGCTCTTATAAATGTACAGGGCATTTCACATCCAAACTTCTATGGCAATATCATTTACAAAGCGCATAAATTCAAAAATTGTCCTTCCAAACTTATTAATCCGTTGAACAAACTTATTCATAAAGGATATAAATACAGCATTTTTGTTAAATCTTTACTTTTGGTTTTTGTTGGCAAAAATATTGATCATCTCCTAAATGCTTTACACCATAACTAAATTTCAACAATTTTTCATATTGGCAGTATTTGGCATTGCACAATATCATGTTCTTCTTTCATAATTGATGATGTTGTTATACCGAATCTATTTAGAAGTATTTCAATTGAAATTTCATATGTAAGAAGGCTTGATATCATAGTCAACGGAAATTATGTCCTTAGCTAGCTGTCAGTAACTGCGAGCATTTGTCCGGACAGTACCTGTATGTATTGTCTTCATGTTTTATGTACTTCATTGTAAGGGTACTCGTCTTGATAAGTTGGACTTTTTTTTTAGTTTGATTTTTACTGTGAGTCTTTTTGTGTATTTATTTTTAGCCATTCACCACACATAGGGGAAGGGTTTGGATCCAAGAAAACGAGTTTAACCCCACCGCAATTGGCTAGTCCTTGTCTTCTTATAAAATTTTAGTTTCTTGATATTTGGGTTATTGGATGTTGTTTGTTTCGATTGATTTATTCACTTTTTTACCTTTTCGGGGCCATTTAGGGCTTACTATATGGTGTGAGGTTCCTCACTGTGTTGAAGACCATATGGTGACCCCTAGATGTTTTGTGTTGGGTCGTTTTAACCTGGATATGGGATGTTGTCTCCTTGACATTTACCCCATTTCCTTTCTTTTTCATATGAATTTAATTTTGAGCATCTTCTGTCATATATTGATTAGATATTTGTTGTTTGTACTGTTACTGAGCAATGCTAATGTTTTATTTTGATCTACACATATAAAAGGAGAGACTGGGGAGATAGGGAGACATGAATATATAATCAATTCAGCTCTCGTAGGACAAAAACGCTTCGTTAGTTACTTTGTAAGCGCGGTTGGCTGATTAGGCTTGCCAGGTGAATTGTGATTTTCGGCCATTGTGAGGGTTTCCTGTTATTTGCTGTAAAGTGATGAAGTCGAAAAAGGGTGGGATATTAATTTTGCAAGTTACCGTTTTTAATATCACTCATACAGAGCTTGCTGTGGAGAGGATTATGAACTCTCTCTCCCTGTATCTAAATTTGGAGTTATCTAGGTAATGTATCTATATCCAATGTGTTTTGAGATGTCGGCTCTCGACAATTCTCTTGGGAAATGTTTAATACAAGAAAAGTCTTAGTACTGTGAACAGGACCAAATCAATCGGGCACATATTAATGTACATTGAAAATTGATATTGTTTATTTTCCCAAGAGTTTGTTACTGACAAAAAGAAGCATCGATGTGATTCAATGTATACAATTTACTCGCAAAAACGCATTCTACATGGAATTAATTACTAGTCATACATGCTATTTTTGATAAAAAAAGGTATGGTCTGTACACAGAAAATTAAAAAATGAGTCACTTTTTGCCTAAACACAAATCAGATGGATAACCAAAACCGTTTGAAATTGGTTAATACAATTTAGCTGTATTTGTTTGTTGTTGTTATCCGAATATCGAATCACGTTTGAAAAGTATGCTATCCCAAAGCAATTTGGTTGACGTTTGCTTGCTTTAGAGATATGATTTTAGCGCAAGTTACCATTTGTTTACAAATCATATTCTCTAGAATTTGTTAAACAAGAACAAAATTTTTCATGTCACCTTGTTAATCCTGACAGCGCATAAATAAGGCAATTCATGACTAATATTTCCTTCTATAGCTAAGCGTTGTAAAGATGTTTCAATGATATACGAAGTAAAATGAGGATTTCCGTTCAAATAGACTGCAGATGAAATAGCATTATCGTCCATTTTTTTCTTTTAATATAACAAAAACATATTTCAATATACCTCATTACGCGATCTTTAATCGTTACAATAATGATTAGGTCTCCTTCCACACTGGGTATCCCGAAAAATATCTCACGGACTGTCTTACCAAAACCACAACATTGACTTTTTAGCTCAACTGACCCAACGGGTCAGTGTGAGCTATTGCCATCACTTGGCGTCCGTCGTCCGTCTGTCTGTTAACTTTTCACTTTCTCATCAACTCCTCTGAAACCATTATAGCAAATCCAACCAAACTATACGAAACAACGGCGTTAGACACAAAAACATTTATAGAAGATCCTTTACAAAGATTGCTCATTTCGTTCTGATCCGACAAAAAACATGGCCACTAGCGAGGAACTTATATTTAACATTGGACCCTATGGGAAAACGTCATTTTCATCAACTCCTCTGAAACCACTGAAGCAAATGCAACCAAACCTTGCAGGAGTGATGTATGGAAAGTCCTTTACAAAGATTGCTCATTTCGTTCCACTCCGACAAAAACATGGCCGCCAGCACGGAACTTATTTTTAATATTAGATCCAATGGGAAACAAGTCATTTTCATCCTCCTCTGAAAGCACTGGACCAAATTCACCAATCTTTACAGGAATGATGTATGGAAGGTCAATTACAAAAATTACTCATTTCGTTCCGATCAGACAAAAAAAAATGCTGCCAGCGCAGAACTTATTTTTAACATTGGACCCTTTGGAAAAACATCATGTTCATCAACACCTCTGAATTTAACCAAACTGTACAGGAATAGCATATGGCGAGTCCTTTACAGATGACTGACACGTCATATCCAAAAGATATGACGTGTCAGTATCCCAAATGAAAGTGGACATTTTCAGCTAGATTCACGTCTTCCCGGATTTGACTACCGACTTTGACATTTTCCCGGATTGAATCACTCACAGTGTGACGGGTGCTGTTAACAGAGCAGGACATGCTTACCCTTCCGGAGCACCTGATGTCACTCTTAGTTTCACTGGAGTTCACACTGTGAGTGCCTTTGTTCTGAATGTTGTGGTTTCTGGTTCTGTGCTTTGTGTCTGTCTGGCGTCATTGTTTTTGTGTCTAACGTCATTGTTTTCTGTGTTCTCGTTTTTGCCCTGTCTTTGGACTTCGATTTTTGTGAATATCACCCCTTTGTTCCTTCGGTATTCTACTGCCGTTGTTACAAAGATTGCTCATGTCATTCTGATCCGACAAAAAACATGGCCGTCAGCGCAGAACTTATATTTAACATTGGACCCTATTGGAAAAACGTCATTTTCATCAACTCCTCTTATTCCACGGAAATAAATTCAACTAAACTATACAGGAATGATGTATGGAAGGTCCTTAATAGAGACTGCTAATTTGGTTTAGATCTGACTTAAAACATTACTTATATTTAACATTGGACCCTGTATTAAAAACGTCATTTTCATCAATTCCCATGCAGGGTTTTAATGCAAATGTATTTCTGAACGATATATTTGAATATGATTTTTTTTCTTTATTGATCTTTGAATATTCTATTTGTTTGAAAGTGAAAAAACTAGCAAACTTTGACCATAAGTCCCGAAAAAAACGAGCATGACGACCAAACCTTTTTCGTACGGATTTCAGGTTGGATAGGGTCTTTAGTTGTACAGATTTATAGGAGACATACGTTATCGAAATGCATATATGCAGAACCAAATTCACAATAACTTCGGTATTTAGTTATTTATAACAATATTTAATGTGTCTATCTACCTTACTCACTTAACATACATAAAGTTAAAAATCTCCTAATTGATGATCGCAGAACTTTTTAGCAAGTAGGACCTATATTATAAGACCTCTGGGTAGTCCGTTCAATATTCGTATATTGACTGTTGACAATTTGTTTTGATAAAACATGGGCAGAAGTGTTTTATTACTGATTCATGTAACGTGCTTTGATGATACAAGTCAGTATTTAATTTTTCGATTTAACGTAAAAGGGTGGTTGTAGTCTAAAAAAGATAATGCATTGACTAATTTCGTTGAATATAAACAGCTTATAGCTGAACAAACAACCATGTAAAAGATAAATATATCGCCAAAGTGTCAATAATGTATCGCAATCCGAAAGTAAACATGCATTTTGATTAATACAAACTATGACGTAAATCTTATTGTCTACCAACACAAGACCACGCCTTTGAGTATGGCTTTACAAAGAAGTCAAGTGCAGTTGCAACAAGACATCAAACAAGAGTGCTGAGAAACTTATAAAATGTAATGGTTTATGATTGAACTTTGTTGGCTATGTAGGGCCCAAGTGAAATAAAACGTGTAGCGGAAGCTTACGGAGCAGACAGAGTTTTAATCATTAATAAGTGCGTCAAAACACAAAATTTCTGCTTGAATACGGACTGCATCTTTTGGATGCCCTAAAATCCATCCTACGTTTAAAAGCTCAGTTCTAAACTGACTTTGGCTTTTGTTTACTAGTATATCCGATTGGTTAGTTGTTCTCTATTAGCTGCATGTAAATCATCTTTCAGATTTAGGTCTTCCAAAAGGTTCGATCCGGTCTGCAATAAAGAGATATACCGATAATTTGGTGAAAATAGCAATCTGAAGAAAACTTGCTATCTTCAGTAATTTATATATTTCATGACTTCGTTGGTGAAAACTTTTTAACCAGTAAAATCTACAATTTCATTAGTCGATAAGTTTTAACTTGTCTAATAAATAATGAAAGAATTTGTAGTGGATGCATGTGAAACAAAGTCTCACCAAATACATGGTAAATGTATGCTCATATATCCTAACACCTTCATACTATTCATTTATACATTGTATTTAAATATATGAAATTTTGTCTAGAGGGAAGAAATATATACCTAGGTTTTGCATAATTAGGAGACATTTTAGATTTTAACCAACAAACATTCTATTTGACATAATTTCTGCGTGTTTGCATAATTATAATAAACATATTTGAAAATGCTTAAGAGATTAATCAATGAGTGCAGTACAGCAATTTATATTACAAATTAGCCTCTCACTGTAGTTCTGGTGCAGTACTTGTTCTAGAGGATATAACAGGTCCATTTTGTTCAGCATGTCTAAAACATTGCAATTTAAAGCTGTTATATTACCAAACCAATCAACCCTACACAAAAAACATTTACCTCGATTTTTGTGATCTTTAGGCCCTTTTTTTCTTTTCAGCTTTTCAAACTTATGTATATTTTGGTATGCCCTATATTAAGATCATCTACATATGCGTAATTATGTAACGATTAAAGTTATTAAAAAGTTCAACTTTATATTTGATCATTTTTCATACATGGTCCTTTTAATAACTTGCAGTAGCATTTCAATCACCTAAACAGCAGTTTTAAATGCTGTGTGATGTATTGGAAAATCAAATGCTAGTATTTCATGTCATGTAGTATTTCATGTCAATATCATTACTGGAACAGTACATGACGGGGAGACTACATTTTCTCAGAAAGGATTACAGAGAACTTGAACAGTTACAGAAATATCCACCAAAACATAACAATATGACAAAACGCTGATGGAGAACAAATACTAGTAATAAATAGGATCTAAACAAGCAAAGGAAAAAGCTTTGAACGAGAGACATGCGCCTTAGTTTTAACCAAATATCTATAAAATTTAGATGCTGGAAATTTAACTAGCAGAAACATTTTAAACTAATATCAGAATACCGAATTAAGTGTGAAGTTATTTTCTGTAGGTGGCCATTTCAACAACTTATAGAAAAAAAGGGGGGACGGGGAATGGGTCAAAGAGACAACAACCCAAAGGGGAGTAATAGGGTCTGTAAGTCTCGTTCAATTTTGGAACTTCCGGGCACATAATTTGTACCCGGAAGTTACATTTTTAACAACAACATATGACGTTTCAAACACAAAATTAGGACGTCATAATGCTGCAACGTCATATTTTGGCGGGAAACGTTTTCAAATTGCAATTTTATCGTTATTTCTCGGTGTCACATGACGAGACTTACAGTCCCTATAACAACTCAAATCAATCAAAAAATTTGAAGACCATAAACCAAAAAAACAATGGATAGATTATCAGTTAGGCCAATGTTTTTAATGCTGAAAGATAGATACAGGTTGCTAGTTCTCTTAAGCGGCCTTGCGATACCGTATTCATTTATCTTTTTCAGGTCAGTGAAATCTTTTGTTTTTTATTTATATAGACCTAAAAGATAATAGTTAGAATAAAAATGATAACAGAAAACACCTACAATGGCCGAAAAACAGCCACATGCCACAAAGTAAATAGGAACTGCACAAGAAAAAAAAACCACAATAAATATACAAAAGACAAACGTAAATAACGATAGGAACTCGGGACAGCCGGACTTGGTACCGGCACTAGCAAAAGCCAGCGGTATGGTTAAACCGGTTTTTGGGTACCCAAACCTACCCTTTCTCTGTCCCGTTTCCCTATAGTATAATAAACATACGAATAAAACCCATACAGGTAGACTACTAACTCCATGACCACAATCTTGAAAAGAAAAATGGGGGGAACAATATGTAATTTTGAAAGATGGGTCAAGGAGTGCTCGCCACTAAACTGTCGGCTAGCTCAAGGAGCCTAGTCTACTGGTAAAACACTGTCGCACTACGGAAGAAAAATCAAATTCAAAACTCCCAATGGGTTTGGTAAAGGATCATTATGTATTTCAGTAGACATCGGCAGTATCAGTGAGAGGCCAGTATGTGTGTAAAATGGATGACTTTTATTTCCGGGAATTTCATAAATTTCAGAATTTTCATTTCTGGGAATTTCTGTATTTCTTTTCCGGTAAAAACGTAGTACACATCATTTCCGAGATTTTGTGAAGTACACGAATACAGAAAAATCTAAAAGATGGTATTAAGTCCTACAGAGACTGGTTTGCAGATTTGTCTGTTAAATGTTTCATAAAAAAGTGTATATATCTTAAAGGAATATTACGGACTTTGTGAACAAACATATGAAAAATATCTTCATTTTTCGTTTTTAAACAATGATATATTTAAAAATGTATAAAAATGTAAACATTTTTTAGGATCTTTTCTTTTTATAGTCCTCATTCAATATCCCATGATGAACATAGCTCGGAGGTACATATGCATTTTAAGGCATGTGACTATTGCAATTTTCGTTTTTAAGCAATTTTAAATGTTTAATAGGCTTCAATACATCTTACAATGGATTATGCTCAAAACTCTCATTCAGTTTCCCGTGTTGAACAGGACTAAAATGTTTTATGAACCTTGATGGAGTATAATTTTGTACCTGGTAGAGGTACACTTTTAGAATTCCCGGAAATGATGTATATACGTGAAAATTTTATGGTATAAAAATCCCCGGAAATGAAATCCTCAGGGTACTGGATCCCAAAGCTAATCGGACACGTGCAAATATCCTGTCGATATCCCTTATTGCGTAAAGAATGTAAGTTACGTCCCACTTTTTCTGGATTTTTAATCAGTTTCTAATTAATCTATTTTAGTCGGACGTTGTCTTGTATTCACATGATGTCTTATTTGACGATTCATTATTTACTCTGTAGCCATTTATTTCTATCCATAAATTTATATAGTGTTCTCTGATTTTGTCAAGGTAGAGACCACCGTAATATTTATCAATTATGGACTTTTTACGAAGTCAATGTTAAATATGGACCTGTTAGGTTTATATTGACCGAGGACGAAGTCCGAGGTCAATATATTCCTAACAGGTCCATATTTAAGATATTGACAGAGTAAAGAGTCCATCATTGTTATATTACAAATGTCTTTTTGTCTCATGGACTTCGGCTCTTGACAACTTAGTTCGGTAATATTATTACTACCCCTATTTACTCCTTCACTCTATTTTCAAGACTTAAAAACTTCCATCCAAAGGCTATGAAAAACCTAGAAATAGGGTCTGTAAGTCTCGTCATGTGACACCGAGAATTCACGACAAAATTGAAATTTGAAAACGTTTACCGCCAGAATATGACGTTGTAGGATTAGGACGTCCAAAATTTGTGCTTGAAACGTCATAAGTTTTTGTTAAAAATCCAACTTCCGGGTACAAATTATGTACCCGGATATACCAAAATTGAACGAGACTTACAGACCCTATTGACATATCCCGCCAAATTTTTGATTGCTTGTATCTCATACCCCAGCGCATGAACATAACTCTTTTTTTTTCTTGCTTTTTGTAAACCTTTTATTAAGTCCTACTTATGCTGAACACTTTAATGAAATTCTCGTTACTTTCATTCAAAGGTGGCAACTACAATGTAACTTTCACTTAACCATACATATTTCCCCTATATCTTAATTGAAAGTGACACAGCATCTTTTCGATATTTGACGATTGTCTTTTACTTTACTAATCACATAATCACATTTCGAAATCAATAAATAAACTCGTTCATTGTCCCCACTCCAAGCTATTAGCATTTTAAGAAAATGAAATGAAATATTAATTTAACATGTGTTAGATCGATCGTCTTTTAGTCATTATAAAGTATTGGAAATTAGACACTGAAATATATTTGCCGTACATCCCTAGTGATTTCGTTTTTCATTTATACTGGCGTACCCTCAGAGATGTCTCATTTCAATCAGAAAACGATATTGAAAATTGAAATAAACAATGTAAACATTGACATGGAAGGATGTTGTAGAGGAAATAAATGATGAAAAAATATTTTTTAGTATTCATAGTGATTTTCGGATACTTTTTTAAAACTACCTCTTCGGAAGGTAAGATTGGTATAAATATTTTTGCAAATATGTATAATATATTTATTTGTACGGTTTCATTGACTAAATATCATTTTACATTTTTGACAAAATACATAAAGTATAGTTAAGACACCTTTTTGCCTTTTTCTTTTGATTTTTTCCCTTTCTTTTACTTTGTCTATTAATGTTTTGTTTTGTTTTGGTTTTTCTTTTTCTTTTTGTTTTTTTTTGTTTGTTTTTTGTTTTTTTTTTGTTTTTTGTTGTGTTGAAGAAACAAAATATCTGTATGCATTGTGATGTTATTTTATATATATATATTTTTTTTCTTTACGATTTTCGAGATTTATTATGTCTTTAATTGTTTTTCTCTATAACAATTTCTTTCATATTACAATCGAATATAATGTAAATATATTAAATATGATCAAATATATCAGAACAATTGAAATTATTCTTTTAATCGAGCGACACACGTTTATGACTGTCCAAAGTTAACATGAATGTTAGTCCAAGATATATTATACATATTTGTAAGAAACTAACCAACTTCATAAAGTGGAGCATTATTTTTATCCTTTGATTAGATTCGTGTTCTGTGATGATTTGAGTTTATCTTTGCTATTCTGAAGACGAGCATATTTGTCATAAATTCGAATTTAATATGTCAACGGTGCTATACATTCAGTGGTAGACATATGGTACAAACTATGATTAGTTTACCAACCTTTATGCAAAATATATGCATTGAGTTTGTCTCTCCTGCAGTATGGAATCTGTAAAAAAAGATTCCCTGTGCCTATATACATTTCAGTTATGGTGTACTTGTTCTTGAGAGAATTTCTAATATTGACGCATTATCATACTTTCAAATTTTGGCATTTTTATCTATTATTATCATTATTATTTTTTTTGTAATTTAAAATTGTTAGTCGAACCACCTGTATATTTTGCCCACATCTCATGATTTTATTATGCCAAGTTTTCTTACTCTTGGCTCGATGATTGCTCTGTGGTTGTTTAAGTGTTGGGATATTCCTCTATTAACCATTAATGGATGACAGGGATTATAAGAACACTTTTCCAGTTAATATAATGTTGTTTGACGATCAAGGATCTATGGTTTCAGAAACATGAATGTAGCGTTGCACGACATCTAGCAATGATTCCGCTCAAACCGGTGCTAGGGGCCGCCTTGAACTTACTATCGGGTATGAGCAAAGCTCATTGTTGAAGGACTCTTGGTGACTTTGAGATGCAGAACAACAATGAGAGCGTTGTTCCATTGCTTTGTTTTACTATCATGTTTTTGTAGAGACTTTGTCTCATTTGCACTTACTCCATATTTCTTACGTGTTAATGATCAGTTATTATGAAAAACAAACGAGAAGTCCCAAGAATATCTAAAGGTATGACAGAGTATATCTATTTACATAATGGTGCAGTTATTGAAAGAGAAATAAGGAATTCATTCAATTTAGAAGGTTTGATTCCTATGCTTTTGTATATATGTAAGTTTTGCTTACTCCTCAGGTGTTTTCCATTTTAATGCATTATCTTTTTCCCATAGACCCCCTCATTTTTTCCATACTTTCTCTTCATAGAAAAAAAGAAGGGAAACGGGGAATGTGTCAAAGAGACAAAGACCCAAAGGGGATTAATAACAACTCAAAGCCACCATTAGACCTTCAATGAACGGCACCCCACACCCAACGGCAGGTCGGGGTCGGTCCCTAAATAAAGAGTTCAGCGAAATAAACACCATCCTAGACTCATATAGACAGAAAGTAAACTAAGTAGAAAACAGACAATACACACAAAGACGAGTATTCTGTAAATATTGGACTACATCCTATTTATTTTGTCAAATTAATTCGTCGTCAAACATTGATAATAGTAAACCTATGCAAAATTCGGAGGAGTTCAATTTCCCTCCAACTTTTTAATCACGTCTCTTCAAAATAATTTTTCTTTCACTTAAATCACTTCTTTTCCAATTTCAAAAAAAAAATACCTCTATCTAAAATCCTTTTTTTTCTTTTCAAATTGAAGAGAACAGTTTCCTTCAAGGCTTAAGTTATAGCAATACCACTTTTCCAGTACGTAACGATTGCAAAAAAGAAATCTAGAGTAAACAGACACATAATTATTATTAATTTGTGTTTTTAAGTTTGAATTTGTAGTCATTATTGTACTCTCAACTATAAGGCTTAAGACTAATAGTATCTTGCATAAGGTAAGATTAAAGATCGGGCCATCTTTCACAAGTGTAAGAAATTCCGTCTTTTCTCGAGTGGAGCGTAGCGGAACGAGAGTAAAAGACGTAGAATTTCTTACACGAGTGAAAGATATCCCGATCTTTCATTTTGACCGAATGCAAGTTCCTATTTCTTCCGTAAAACACGGATAGAAATGTCTAGAAACTTATACCCTGTGAACAATGTTGTCGCCATTTGAGTGTTCCTAACATTATGACGTCAGGGGTTTTATGACGTTTAGTCATGGTTACGATTGTTGTATCACAAAAATCAACACGTCTGGTTGGTCATTACCGGTGTGAGATGAGGTCGCGTGCATCGATCTCACATGGGTCATCTCCCACTGTAAACCACCATTTACGGAAGAACCCTTTCTACTCTTACCTCGGATATATAAAGTTCCTATTCATGAAACGATAATTCGCAATTTTGTATTAGAAAAAAAAATAAAATTGACATAACAAAATCGAGTTCATTTGTTTCGTTTTAGATTCTTTTAGTTATTTGCTATACGTATTTCGGTTTATGGACTTCCAAATGTTTTGATTTGATTTGCACTGAAGAGACATAAGTTTTCGAAATGCACATATGCAGAAACTAGATTAAGGTATCTTCAGTTTTTTTATTTATATTTATTTCCTCCTTGACGTATATTTTTAAAGATTTATGGAGTCCCGAACAGGTAACGAATATTTAACTTCAAACAACACTGATTATATACACATCTATGTTACAAATTAATTATTTTGCTAATTTCAGCAATAATAGAGATGTACATTAGTATAATTTGTTTTTAAAGACTTAAAGAAATACTTGAAAGTTTGAAATTGCTAGAAGGATTTACAAAAATCCTGAAAAATTTTCAGTACAAAGATCACTGAGTATTAATCAACAGTTCAACGAATGAGGCATGTTCTTCGCTGGCCTTGGTCAGTGGCGTCTGTGAAGTATGTTCACCAAGCGAAAAGGATGACTTCGATTGGTCGGTACTATCAATGAAGCGCGTGCAATAATACTCATCCGTGAAAATTTTTTACTACGAAATGATTCCATTCAATTTAACGGCAATACCACTGAGTTACTTATTTTCCGAATGCCCTACGGTGTGATCTTCAACATGAAAATAAGAAATTTGTTTTCTTTACAATTATTGATTTTTAATTGAGCCTAACTTCATAAAATAAAACACTGTGTACATGTACTTATTAGATTGAAATATGGACCGTGTCATCAAAACGTATTTAAAAGGACTTTATCTTGACTTAATTTAAATAGTTTTCTGGTGTAAGCGACTTCTTCTGTGAACTGTTTCATTTTTAAAGGATTTATAATTGATAGCGTTCTCTATGGATTAGTTAGGTTATGTGAGTGTGTCTTTTGTTAGCGATTTGGAGACGATCAATCTTGAAATGAAAATTC
>MJUU01003638.1:39381-101799 GCA_002080025.1 Modiolus philippinarum | reverse complement strand
CTAAGTTTACCTATTGACATACAATTGAAACTCTTTGATGCTTTGGTTGTACCAATTCTATTATATTCCTCTGAAGTTTTGGGCTTTGAAGATGATACTATTGTTGAAAAACTACACCTATTTTATCTGAAGTATATTCTCGGCGTTAGATCATCTACTCCGAATTACATGATCTATGGCGAAACAGGTCGATTTCCATTAAAAGTACTCATAAATCAAAGAATACTTAACTTTTGGTCAAAGTTGATTACGCAAAATAAGCTGTCGAGCATGATCTACAAACTTGGGTATTCACTTTTCATAAAAAATGAATGTAATTTTAGTTGGATAGTATATGTGAAATCTTTATTAAACAATCTTGGTATAAGTGGGGTATGGGATATGCAAGTTAATTTGAATCCTATATATGTAAAGTCTATTGTCAAACAGATAATGATTGATCAGTTCTATCAAAAGTGGTATAGTGATATGTGTGTTTCATCCAGAGGTATATTGTATTCAAACTTGAAAAAGGATATTAGCATGGAAAAATATCTTATTCGGTTGCCTCTTTTTTACAGGAAACTTATCTGTAAGCTTCGTTGTTCAAATGTTAGGTTTCCTGTTGAAACAGGCAGATGGATGGGTATACCCCTTGATGCAAGAGACTGTCACTTATGTACAGAAAAAACTGTAGGAAATGAATACCATTATTTGTTTATTTGTAAAAATGAACAAGTCGTACGAATGCGAATGAAGTACATTCCGCTGTATTTCATTAATAATCCTACTGAAAATAAAATGTTTGGGTTAATGACTTACAACAATGTGCCAGTTCAAAAAAAATTGGCACTGTTTGTCAAAAACATTATAAAAATCCTATGATTAATTAATGTTATTAAAAGTACATACCTATTTATTCCTAGATTAATGCTTTCAATATTACTCCAAATAAATCACCGATTACTCCATAGGTATATATCCAACACAGATTGTGTTATTATCAACGAAACACGTGTTCTGTTAAAACGTATCGAGTTGTCCCTTTTATTATAAATATGAACTGATTGATCATTATTTGTAATCTGCCTGATTGTCATGGTAAAATGTTATTAATTTGAATTTATCTTTTAGTGTTATATTTGTTGTTCATATTTGTGAATATTTATTGTAGTTTACTATACAATTTATTTATTGTACATATTTGTATGTCCGTCTTTGTAAATGTAATTTATTCTCTGCCTCTTGTTACAGTGTAAAAACTGTCTGAGTGATTAAATAAAACTTGAAACTTGAAACTTGGCATCTTGATTACCCCTTTTCTTACGAAGCACTGTAATTAAATTAATTACTCTGAAACAAACTTTAACTATTACATAAAACAAAAACAAAATATAACTAAATGAAATAACTCCAAAAAATCAAGACAAAAAAAAAATAAAATAAAAACAAATGAAAATAAGACAAACATTGCATTTACATTCTCCTCTTTCACGGGAAAATATTGTTTTTTTTTTAAATGTAATCACACTATTAAAAATACCCTTCTCCCAGGACATTAAATTCTTGCTACCTTATCAAATGTTATTTTTAAAATTGTAGGATCGGGCGAATCGCACTTCGAACACTTCATATGCATATGTATTACACTTTCAACACTTTATATGCATTATCTGTGCATTTCTTGATTGTCTGTTCAGTTGACGAATATCAGAAACGTTTTAAGTGCAATTCTGTTTCAAAAATAGACATGATCAATGTGACCGTCCTTCAAAGTGCCTAACACATTGATAAGGAATCTAGACGGTAATATTTTTGTCTGATTTCCTTCGTCTGGTTTACACGATGAGATTGTTGGTGGTCTTTGGTTTGTTGGGCAGTTTTTTAGTACAGAATGAAGCATCAGTGGCAACACTCGATGCAGCCAGTTTAAAAAGTGAGTTTATATGATTTTCAAAAATATCATTGTCACTGACACTAAAAATTAGACTATCGATGTATAGTTTGATTTTAATGTTGCTGATGAGAGGTTACTCCTAGAAACACGTGTACAGCATGACTAAATTTACTGTTCATTTTTGCAACTTTGGTATTTTTGTATTTTACAATCATTTCTATCTTTTTGGACTAGTTTTGGATAATGGCTTTCCATATCATTTGATTTTAATGTTGCTGATGAGAGATTACTACTTGAAACACGTGTACAGCATAATGAAATTTACTGTTCTTATGCAACTTCGATATTTTTTTGTATTTTGAACCATTGGGTCGATGCCACTGCTGGTCGACCAGAGGTGCCCGAGGGTATTCACCAGCCTAATAGTAAGACTTGTCTGACATGAAAATTTTACCTCTCGAATTATAGAAATTTACTGTTTTTATCAAAATTCTAACCACTTAAAAATACTAAGGCTTCATTCCGTGTATGGAACTCGGTAGATGTCCTTGGTACTGGATTTGGCTTCCTATTTCGATATTTTTGGAAATGAGTACTTCCTGCACTAGTTTTGGATTATGGTTTTCCATATCATTCGATTTTCATGCTGCTGATTATAGGTTACTATTTGGAAAACGTGTATAGCATAACGAAATTTACTGTTCTTATGCAACTTCGGTATTTTTTTTGTATTTTGAAAGCTTAAACTATTTCTATCGCATAGATGTCTTTAGCTTTGGAATAAGAATGAAATATAAAATTGCAGAAAAATCATACCATGTTTGAACAGTATGCAGTATACACCCAACTACCATCATATATATCTGAGTTTATTACATTGCCCTTATATTACGGAACTTGAGCATTTCCACCGACGTTATTTGGACGTCAGTAACTGTTATTAGTAGATACCAGCTATAAACCCAAATGTATTTTGTGAATTATTCATTCTTCTCTTGTTCATGTATGTATTGTGAACATTAAACATGCGTCTTCCTAGGCTGCTGACGTTTAGTAGTCTACGAATCACTTGGTTTCCCTAGTCCTTTGAATTACAATCAATGGGCATGCCAAAAACATCAGTGATAGAATAACGAAAGAACAAATGATACATAAATTATACAAATCTAACTCTAGTAACAATAGCAAAAAGGAGACCAACATTAAACAGACGTAAACTGACTAGAGATATTACCAAAACATAAGAACATAAATAACATCAGCCTGAACGACTAAAGAAATCACAAAGTTTAGTCGGATAGAACCTCGTGTTTTATTTAATTTGGAAGGGAAAAACATAATAATCAACTTAAGCTGTCACAAAGTTGAGTCTGATAAAACCTCATGTTCTGGGAAGGGAAAAACATGATAATCAACTAAAGCAGTTACAAAGTTGAGTTTGATAGAACCGCATGTTTTTGGGAAGGAAAAAACATTATAATCAACTAAAGCAGCCACAAAGTGTAGGCTGATGAAACCTCAAGTTTGTTGGTAGGGAAAAACATGATTATCAACTAAAGCAATCACAAAGTTAAATCAGATAAAACCTCGTGTTTTGGGAAGGGAACAACATAATAATCAACTCAAGCAATCACTGTGCTATGTGTGATAATACCTCATTTTTGAAAGGGAAAGCACGTGCTGCTTTTTCACAGTATCTGTCAAATGTCAATGAGGTAATGACGTCTACCAATTAAGTAAATACTTGAATAATAACATCTATTATCCGTGGCAGTAACATTTTCTTGTATAATGTGCTTCTCGAAACGACACTAATTAAGTATTTTCTGTTTATTCTCCTTTCATTTAGCAAAAATATATTTCAAAAGACGACTACAATAAGGCAAGAAACATTTGATTTTTGGAAGGGGCTGGGATTTTTCGCCAAGCCAGATTATTTTTGCTCCCATATACACTACGATAGGAAATTTTGTTGAGCCGGGTTTTTTTCTGATGGACGGGATCAGGGCCAGATTATTTTTCAACCCAGTCTTGTCAGTGATTTGGGGAGGGGGTCTTGGCCAAAAAAAAATTTCAAAAAAAGACCAGCCCCAGCCTCTCTGGAAATTAAAGAGGCCGTGTCTAATTATTTGATCTGCACTGATGAGACGCAAGTTTTCGAAATGCGCATTCGCAGAAAATACATAAACATTAACTTCAGTTTATTGATTTTTATGATTAAATCACTCGTTATTGTCTGGTTAAGATTAAATAACTTTTTATTTTTTATTTTGTGAATTAATAATGCTGATGAGAGATTTTGCGAATTATTATCAGATGTATATGACGGTAGTTGGGTGTATACTGCATAATAATGCTGATGAGAGACTTTGCGAATTATTATCAGATGTATATGATGGTACATGTAGTTGGGTGTATACTGCATAATAATGCTGATGAGAGATTTTGTGAATTAATGCTGCTGATGAGAGGTTACTCCTTGGAAAACGTGTACAGCATAACGAAATTTACTGTTCTTATGCAACTTCGGTATTTTTTTTTTTGTATTTTGCAAGCTTAAACTATTTCTATCGCATAGATGTCTTTAGCTAAGATTTTTTGCGAATTATTATAATAATCATTTTTTCTATCGCATAGACAGATGTTAAAATCGAATGATATGGAAAACCATAATCCAAAACTAGTGCAGAAAGTACTCATTTCCAAAAAATGTGATTGCTTTAGTTGACAATCATTAGTTGATAATCATAATAATGCTAATGTAAATCTGGCTGGTAGACAAAGTACCCGGCCACCATCCATTAATGTTATTGGCATTTTTTTCATTCATATCGCCGGGATTTTATATCTATGCATGCAATTCAGTGTTTGATTGTATGTCCTGAACTGTATAAAATAATTCTGAATAGACTGGTTTCGAGGTAATATACTTTTTCATTGATAGATTTAGACCAATATGTGAGGAGTGAAATTTTGAACAGAATTCTCGGAAAGCTGAATGAAACGACTATATACCAAAATGTCCAGTCGGATTCTTGTAAACTGAAAATAGAATCGTCATTTTCAACATGCAAGACTTGCTTCAATTCAATGTGTAAACCACAACAGCAACAGTCAGGGTAAGTGACTAAAAATGTATATTTATCATTGCTGAAATCTAATGCTTTAACGGTGCTGATAGATACACAAAAGTGCATTAATATATACATATTGAGTTCATGAGAATAGACAAGCTGAAAGTTTGACAGTACACACAAGGTGGTGTTAGATTTGATGAAAACGCTTTCAACAGGAACCATATATGGTTGTTTCACCGGAGACATTGGCTATTATGAATGTATTTTTTAAATTCATTTTCTGTTTCGTTCTTTTAGATTATTAGATTTCTGATAAACTAGTAAGACAAATTAAATATCTTAAACAGAAAGTAAAAAAAAAAGTGAAATATGTCTGCGTATCAATTTTGGGTCAATATGTAAATTGTTTTGCTCTCTTTTCTACATACTTAGTTTTTGGTCTTTCAACAGTTCAGATTTTATCTGATTAGTTGTCAGAATTGTTATCAACAGAAAACAAATGAACAGTAATTTTGTTATCCAATCATTTATTAGATAACAAAAAGACCAATTGTTTGAAATATTAGCATCCCTTTTTAAACGCTTTTTCCTTTTCTGTGAGTATTTCTTTTGTTCCTGTGGATTTTACTTTTGTGCCATGCAAACTTGTTCACAAAGTCTACAATAATCTCTCTGTGCATCTGCCACACTTACAAAGAAATATAGAATAATGGAAGTTTTGTATTTGATACAAGAAATACTGGCGAACAGTAATGGATTGATTGATTGAATATATTTAACGTCTACTTAGCAATATTTCAGCTATATCAAGGCGAGGACAAGTTTGTTAATATATAATCATTTTGGGATATGGAAAGGGTCATGGGACGGGAAATTCTGACTACCACTGGAAAAGTAAGCCGAAATTGAAAGGGGCGGGGAATTTAACCTTGTAGCCGATCACCTACGGACCACTCAAAAAAAGCTTGCTACAAGGGTTCTTTAGCATGCAGGAAGCGTGGCATTTTTTCACACACGTGGACCTGAGTGTACATCCCATATGAAAGATGGGTTGTTTACTTATTAATCTTGCACAACCACGGAATGGGCCCTATTTCTATATCCCGGGGTTCTCTCGGGGTCAATCCCGTTTAGGAGGGGTCATACCCCGCAAGCCGGAGATAATAGATCATATTTCTATACCCCGGGGTTCCCTCGGGGGAACATTAATGGACGAGCCCCTTGTATTTCTTTTATCAAAAACAAAACTTCTATTATTCTTTTTATCGGTAATTGAATAAATCACTTCATTAATAGAACAAATTTTGAAAATGTTAATTTTCAACAAATCGTGAAATTGACTAGTATTGATTAATAAAAGAATTTGTACGATCCGGTAAGAGTCTCTTAGATGTATATTTCTTTGTTTCATTGATTCTGATTAACACAGTAGGCGTGGCCTAAGAAACTTTTTGCCAATATTTTTTCGTATTCGGGAGTAGCAAATACTGAAAAATATTTGCTTCGTGAGATCAAAGGAAACGCTAACAAATTACCGATAAATCACATTACTTGCTTTATGGTCTTCCAAACGTTTAGATTTTATCTGCACTGATTAGACATAAGTTGTCGAAATGCGCATATGCAGAATCAAAATTCACAGTAACTTCGGTATTTAGTTATTTGTTACCACTGGGTCGATGCCACTGCTGGTGCACTGTTAGTCCCCGAGGGTATTCACCAGCCCAGTAGTCAATACTTCGGTGCTGACCCGAAAGCCGATTATATTTGGAACCTTACAATATCTAATTTTTGTAAAATTTTGTTGAAACTAAGGAGTATCTCCCTCATGCAAAGCTCTGTCCTTAGCCGATTTTGGCTTTCTATTTAGATCATATTTGATTATTTGTTGTCTGTCAGTTTTAAAACATCTTTGACTTTATGGTCTTCCAAACGTTTAGATTTTATCTGCACTGATGAGACATAAGTTGTCGAAATGCGCATATGCAGAATCAAAATTCACAGTAACTTCGGTATTTAGTTATTTGCTACCTTTTATGAAAATACTTTTTCATTTTACCTTATTTTCTATTATCAAGTTTACTACAACAAATATTGGAAAATCTAGTATTATACCATGTATAATTATGTTTACGATGTGTAGTTTTAATTACAAGGTTTATTCATTTGTGCAGAAATGAAGGAAACATGGATCTCAATGTTATTTTGAATAAATTGATTCCAGTGATCTTCCAACCTCAACTTCTTGTTGGTAGCATGGTCGATTTAATCGGAAGTGGTTTGCCTGCTGCTATTGATTTGCTAGGATCTGGCGGAAAGGCATTCTTGGATAATTTTGGTTCCCTTGCCAATGAGTTAGGTCACACATTCAAAGATGCATCATCACTCCTTAAAGGTCTGTCTTCAGAATTTGAAAAACTTGGAAAGGATATCTTGTCAAATGCAGGAAATCTTTTAAATGAACTTAAAAGCGGTTCTAATCAGTTCTTTGCATCAGCTGGATCAGGAGCTACTGACTTGTTGCACCAGGTTGAACATGGAGCCGAAAACTTACTTCACGAATTGCAGTCGGCCGGAAACGCTGTGACTGATTTGGGAAACACAGTTGCCAATGGTTTGAAGAATGTGGGGCAAACAATTGGAAATACTGCATCAAATCTTTTTCATAGTAAGCAATTAAGGCATATATCCATGGCGAAACTGAAGAGAAAGTTTTTTTTTAGATTTGCGTAGATTTTCTGAAGGTATTTTGTAAAATATGACAAGGCATCTATAAATAAACATTAATTTGAAGTAAAGTAAAGAACGCGGAGATCACAAGTCTGTTTATTTTTTTCTGTCTGATGTGAAATAAACATGCACAAAACAGAAGACAAAATTAATTTGAAGACTGACATTTTATAGATCTGCAACATAAAATGTGAGAAATAAATCCGATTTTAATTACATTGCGTGCTTATATATATTTTCCAAAGGAAATTGTTTTTTTATCAGATCTGGTTAGAAAATACGCTATATTTACAGGCAATAAGCTGTTTCACTCTCGTTAACAATATGCTGCTTCCTCTGAAATGAATAAAATGTTACAATCTTCCAGAAATATTTGGGTTTGGCAGAAGGGACAAACACACGTCTGTGAAGAGATGTACAACTACTTGTCCTATATGTAATGCCATAGATCTTCAACAACATACAAAGCAACAGGTTTTAATAGCAGGTCAGTGCAGATTATTCGTTCAATATTAAATTTATTCTTATTTCTCTATACTTAACATTATTGATCTTTTGATGCAACCTGCACATAAGTTGTCAAAACGGCCATCTTTGGAAATGTACAATAACTTCAGAAATGTAACAAAGTAATATTCTAAAAACGAATTCCACAAGTTAACATGTTATTCAGAATAATTGTATATCTGTTAGTTATTATCTTGAAAATAGGCCAGAAAAATCTATACAATTCATGCTGTATTTACATTCATAAGGACGTGGTATTTTAGAGAATTTTGCTTTTGCAATTATTCATGCAATTTAAAAAAAACTTTCAAATTGAAAAAAAACCTAAACTGGTCCCTTATATTAATTGTGTGTCATGGTAAATTGTAGCTCTCCACTTGTTGTCTCCACAGTAGCGGCAATAATTGAGCCAATTTTCAGAAAGTGAAAAAGATTAACAGATTTGCGTATTTTTTTAAATTTTCAAGGAAACATACAAATGTTTCAAATATCCCTTCACTTATGTTCTATTAGGTCTGTTTCAACAAAAAATCACTTATCTCTTACTATGCAATAGCTACGTTTTTGTGTATAAATCATAAGGGTCCTGCCATGAAATGGCAGCGCCCTATAGTAATCAGCCTGTCCGTCCGTCTGTCTGTCTGTCTGTCCGTCTGTCTGTCCGTCAGCGTTTTCTATGTCGTACGATAACTCAAGAATGCCTTCACCGATTTTTATGATTTTTTTTCTCAAAGTTGAACTTGACTAAAGGAAGCTCCCTTTCGTTTTTGAGGAAAATCAGAAAATGATTTTTGGGAAAAAACTTCATTTTTATATGAAAAAGTGCAAATTTTGAGAATTAACTCTATATTGTATGATAACTCAAGAATTCCTTCCCCGATTTTTATGATTTTTTTTTACTCAAAGTTGAACTTGACTAAAGGAAGCGCCCTTTTGTTTTTGAAGAAAATCGGAAAATGATTTTTGGGCAAAAAAGTCGTTTTTATATGAAAAAGAGCATATTTTGAGAATTACCTCTATGTCGTACGATAACTCAAGAATGCCTTCACCGATTTTTATGTTTTTACTACTCAAGGTCGAACTTGACTAAAGAAAGCTTCCTATCATTTTTTAGGAAAATCGGAAAATGATTTTTGGGAAAAAACTTCGTTTTATATGAAAAAGTGCATATTTTGAGAATTAGCTCTATGCCGTATGGTAAATTAAAAATGCCTTAAAGGATTTAAATGATTTTGATACTCAAGGTTTTTCTTGACCAAAGGAAGCTCCCTTTCGCTTTTGAGGAAAATCCGATTACCATGAAATTCCGCAAACAGGTTTTTGGGACACACAAGGGGGCGGGGCCCTTTCTGACTTTGTCAGTATTCTAGGTGTTTTAGCAACCAAAACTCGGATACGCTAAGGACAATAGTGTACACATATTCGCATCAACTGGAAGTTATTGAAAGGTTACGATTAGGAACTGGATATTTTTGCATAAATCTATTGAAGGCCGATTGTATGCAATTCAATTTGATATGTTATTGTCATTTGTCGGTGACAAACATGTTAATAAATAAATAAAAGTGAAATGATGCTGATTAGTGTGACATATTAAGCGAGCGAAGCTCGCTCCTATGGTAGGAGTGATGCTCCCTTGAAATTTTGCAATTTGATTTGTTTCTGCAGTTATTTTTCTTCAAGTCTATCTTTTCTGTTTCTATATCTGTCATGAATTTATGTCTAATAAAATCCAAGCTAGGCACTTTTGTAAAATTGAAATACATGTACATGTTTTTATTATACATGTACAATGCTTTGCAAAAACACAGGTGTACACTTTACAGTGAATCACTTTCGTTAAATATCAAATACATTATTAATAGAAGGTAATCTAGTTAAACTTTTTTGGTGTCGGCTCTTCTGTTGAAACATTACACTTATTGGTTATAACTTGCATGAGCTTACCTTTACATGTTTCCAAAGTTCTGGAGTCTTATTATATCACACTCTACCTACCTTATAATTTAACATTGCTTAACTTCTCATGCACTGGTACATTGGCGGTTCCAGTGGGTCCTCTATTTGGATTTTTCTTCAATTTCAGAAGAAGTATTTACAAAAATTGTTATTTTTTGAAAGGTGGATATGCGGCTGCAGCTGTCACAAGTTAAATAATAGTGGGTTTCGATGGGGTATAAGCGGGAATTGCGATTGGCCTTTAGGTAAGCGCAAAATGGGTTTGTGGCAGAAAGGGGCACATGAAATGATGTTGAGCATGAAGCGGGAACCACTGGAAAAAAAAACAGCCCATGAAACGGGATAAGATGGCCTCTTTCAGAATTTTTGTAAAATATTTTCCCGCTTAGGAAACAGGAAAAAGATGAAAAATTGATGGGATTTCGGGAAAAGGACAGTACCATAAGAAGCGGATCCTTGGTTTGATGTTAAAAAAAAAGAAAATGCCAAAATGCAGAAAAACTCTGGCAAAAATCGTGACATTAACTCAAAATTGATTTTTTTTCCAGTTATATGCGGCACACACACCTCGCACCTCCTTCAAAGGGAGTCTCGGTTTGGGTCATGTTCTATAAATCCCGTCAATTTTTCTTGACCTTCCAATTCAGGGAGGAGAAAATATTTAGCAATGAATTTTAAAGAGGTCGATTTTTCCTGCTTCACGCTGGGAACCTTTCCAGTTTTGTCGTGCAGTTTTTTTTTACCATGACCCCCCTTTCCCACTGGCTAGCTAAAATGACCAAACCCCTTCCCTCTAATACCCCAGTTAGACCCATGCTGGTTGTTTCCAACAAAGTGTGGGTTTTACTGCCCATATATGTAATCAGAAAGAATCACCTTTCTTTCAAAGTTTGTAATACCCGCACAACAAACAAAAAAAAAAATCAAAACCAAGAACACCTCTACACTACAGACATGTCTTGCGCTGAGCACGTCTTTCCCGTAACAACTGTTACTGCTTCCAGTTCATGTGTTTTGTGAAGGCTTAACTTCAGAGACACATGTATATAAGGAAGCGTTCGTTATAAAGTTTTGTACATATTTACCTATCTGTTTTCTGTCTGAAGAGTTGTATAAGTTTGGTCAACCATTTAGAATATTTACTTCCGTTGTTGTATGATGGTGGTAATAAGTCTGGTTTTAGATAAATGATAACAATAGTTTATATTCAACTATTGTCTAGTGTTTAGTCACAGATAAGGACTGTGTCTTTACATAAAGTTGATAACCAACTTAAAAAATACGTCTGGCCATTTTCAACTTTTAATGTAAATGAATTAATGTGAATGCTATAAGTTACGTTATTCATAATTTTTTGTAGTGTGTGGACAGCAGTATGTAACCGACCAAGGCGTTACAGTGAATTACTTGAACTCTTTGAAACAGCTTTACAACACAACGCTCTCATCACAATTACTGTCAAAGGTATAACGGTCATGACTAGATCTGTGTTTTACCACATTACCGGACTAACACCGACTGTGACAAAACCGCACTAATCACACTGGCAGTTTGACAGGTGCCATGCGTACATGTAGAGCAAATCATGCTAACCCTTCCGGAGCATCTGATGATACCTCCGTTTTTGTAGGGGTTCATACTGATAGTGCGTTAGTATATGTGGCGTTCTTGTTCATTTTTGTTTTATTTGTTTTGTCTTTGTTATACTATATCAATTCGTGTTGGATGTGAATTGCCGTGATTTGGATTTATGATTTTAGAATTCCCCATTTTCTTCATTCTTGCTTCGGTATTCGTTTGTCGATGTATAGAATTCTAATTTGAAAAGTAAACAAGGGGGAACTTTTCTTTTAATGTGTTTTTAGCATATTCATCTTGTGGTTAAATGTGTTAGTAAAATAAGTCAGTTGTTATCTGTTTTGGACAATTTGGTGTTTTCTGTTTTGTAAAACTGTTAAAGGGGAATTAAAAGCATTATTAAACCTCTCTATATATTTTACTATATAATCACATTACATAAATATTTAAACATTTCGTCTGTTTTTATTGCTTCACGTCTAAAGAGACTGTTGCAAGGTGATCAGTTTTTGAACTATTGCCCGCTTACGAACTGTAACAAGTTCAATTGAATTTCAGCAACTTTGTAAATAATACTGTACGCCTACCACTGTTTAGAACGGAGATATTTCAGTGTTAATAGTGTATCTAAAATGTTTTTTTTTTCATACGTCATAAAATTAGTATAACTTGTAGCGATTCAGATCTTACATAAACGTAAAAGACGCATTTCATCGTATACTGCAGGTTGAATCGTTAAATACGTATTTCAGGTTGCATTATTCGATACGTTCAGTAAAGAGACATCTTAATACATTTTAGTCGAACACAAGCAAATTCCAAAGCAATATGTCAGGCTAATCTATAAAATATATTTAGCTAGTACACTATGATGTTTAATTAGTTTTTAGTTTAACAAAACAGTTAAAGACTTGTTTCTCGAACAAAACCTGTATTGTTAGTCTCTCAAACCAAACTGTTACAACTGGCCTATCGGCCACATGCAACAGTTTGGTATTCGGATCTTACAAAAACAGCTGTTTTTTCCTCGCACCAGTCAATAACTGTATACTGTTTGCTGTTAATCAGAAGAATTGCACTTTTAATAGACTACACATGTATTATTGAAATTATTTTGCCCTCTCAACAAACAGACTAAAGATTTGAAAGTAATAAAACTAGTAAGTAAATTTTGATGGTAGAAAACTGCTTTGCAATGGCCAATGCAAAACTCATTATTAACTGCATAGTCTGAGTTATTTGTCTTATTGAAGGAATATTCAAGTATAAAACATTCATATTATTGCTATTCAATGTGTTTCCTGTAATCTATCTTTTGTAGTAAGATTTTCGTGCTTGAACAAAGCGCGATCATTGACCTCAACAAAATATTTTTCTGTTTTATAAACTATTTTTTTATGCGTTCATCCTAAAACAAATGTAAAAGGAAGGATTCACAAGATTACATACAATTAAATTAAAGTCCAGAGTTAAAGCAAAAACAGTATTACTTGAAGAAGGAACACTATAGAAACAACATATAAAACTAAAGGACTAACTGTGTGAAAACTCAAAAAGCAGAGTGACATCAGGTGCCCTCGGAAGAGTACCCCTAACCTGCTTTGCATACAACACCCGTCACAAAGTCAGTTATGGTCTTGTAAGATCTGTATTTTAGCTGATCGGATAATGTCATTTTTTAACTTGTAAACAGAACCAATTAAAATTCTATGGTACATGTAAATTCTCCAACCCCAATAGTACTTTAGTAAAAATTTGCAAAGCTCCTGTAAATCTCTTCAATATTCAGACAATAACGAATACAAATCGGTACCACAAATATCACTAACAAAAACTAAATTCAACAGTGCTTGTATTACATACAAGACAACGCAAAAAACTAAAGCACTGACAGTCAATTGACCTTAGGGGTAACAAGTTGTTTTTATCATTATAGTAATCAGTATATTATTTTTGTTTTACAATTGAAGGTTGACTATGACCCAAGCTCGCTAACAACGACTGGTGGTGTGGGGTTTTCAACGTCACATTTCTCCTTTGTCAACAATTGTCATTCCGAAACACTGAAAACAGATAGGATTCTCAGAATTTCTAATCTACAAGCTGCGGGAAAGTATATCGCGGACCAGATCTGGCAATACACACAAATGTAATAAAATTACAGAGTAATCCAGAAAAACGTTGATTTCATTTTGAAAAATGTTATGTTTTGGAAACGATGAAGTTTCTCGCTTTGCATAACAAGCTTAAGTATTACTGTTATATTTTTTTAATTTATTTGCACTGAAGAGACATAAGTTTTCGAAATGCGCTTATGCAGAAAAAACAATAAGAATAACTTCGGTAATTTGTTATTTAATCAGCACCGAACAAAGCATCAGGATTGAACGAGTTTTGTTGGTCAACACATGTGACATCATTATATTCATCAGCGCTGTCGATAGGTTTTGCTTTTTATAATATCTATGTCCTGATATAAAAGCTGAGGATATAAATGCAACTCGGTAACTCAATAACTCATCGTTATCTTTATCATTAGAGTTAATTGAAAAAAAACCGTTGCTATTTGGTAAAATGAAATTTGATTGACTTCTTGAAGAAATTCAAACGTATGAACTACAGTGGGATGCGGGCATTACCGCTCGTCCAAGTTTACTTGGGATGCCGTTTCAAAAACAGCTTATTAAAGTTAACTTGAAGAAAGAAGAGTACTGGCAGGAATGTTTGCCTTCTATGTGATTCCGATGGGTCTGCACTTTTTAATAATGCAGACGGATTTTTTATACTGCATAGAAGATGTCTTTTATACGACTCAAGGTATATCTGCTCTTATATCGAAAGAGTCTTCACATGAATTGAGAGTTGCAGATATTGGTAATAGGGTAAGATTGGTAGGGGAGGTGATGATGAGCGAACGCCGAAATCGTTTTTCAGGGGCGCATGCTACAGAGCTGCCAGATACATCCCAAGTTGGTTGATATGGGAATGCCCTGGCTATGCGTGGTAGTCAGGTCATAATACGGAAAGCCTGACCGCGAACCATTGTAGCCAAACTGGGGAGAAACGCCACGCTCCATACTGTATAAAGACCCCTTTTATATTTTCCAAAGAGAACAGTCACTGGGCTTACTTTCCTGCCCCTACCCATACTCCCCTTTTCCAGTGGCAATCAAAACTCGTTGCCCCGTTTGTCCATTCAACCTTTATTTCTTTCTTCTTTTACTAGCATTGTTTTTTTTGAATTGATTCTTGTTCTAGTTAAGATATAGTTGAAACATAACTCACTCTATCTGAACAATCAATCAGCTTCACTTATGAAAAAAAAAACACTTTTATACATGTATTTTGTGTTTTTGTTCAATCACTGTTGCAGTTGTCACTAGAGAAGTTGAACGCTTCGCCTTACCGTATTATAGATTTCTACTTGCAGCCTAACTCACGATGTTGGCTCTTTAGCCGATGATAATAATTAGTTTGAAGCCCATCGAAAAACATTTCAGTGTTGAAAGAAAATAAAACGGGTTTTTGCAAGTTAAATACAGTTGTGAGCTTCATTTAGCAGTTAGACATATTAAGATGTATTATTCTTTCATTCTGAGTAAAGCGTTAATTGCAGAATTACAGTTATTTGATCTATACTACAATAAGGAGATATTATATGCTCGTTACATGTTATACATGAAAGCTTTATATTCAGTACACAAACAAATGTCAGATTTTTAATGGAATGACAAATGTTCGACTTCGAAAGCATTCCATACCCATTAAAACATCCTATTTCCTCCCTCACAAAAGTAATCTTAACGATGTGCAAAAATAATTTGATACAGAGGTGGCAAAAACACATATTTTCACTATTTTACAGAAAGCACGTTTACTTAGATTGAACATAATTTGTAACGTTATATTAGGGAAGATGCATGTTGAAGTTTACTCAGAATTAGCATAAATTACATTATTTTAGGACAGATGCATTCTGAATGTTACAATTAGTGAAGATGCATGAGTATTATAATCATGTTAATTATGTTCATTCTAAGTAAAACATGAATTTTCACTAATATAATGTAATGTATGCCCATTCTAAGTAAACGCATGTATTCATTCTAAGTAAATCACACGTTCTGTAAAATGATTCTTCAATGTGAATAATTTAACACCAAAGTATTTTTTATTTTTGTCCCGCAGATGGGCATTTCGAAACCTTTTGTCTTATCATTGCATTAAATTAACATCTAATTTGAAGACAATTAATCGAAATGTGGTAAAGCTGTTGGAAAACAAATAATCAATAGTATCTAAATAAAAAGGCAAAAAATCAAATAAAGAACACCTAGAATATGAGACATGCTATAGAAGAATGAATTAAAACATAATCATTACTTTGTATTAATTCGGCATTTTGGGTCGATTCATGGGCTCCGCCTACAGAGCTTCCGGGCGCTACCCAAGTTGGTGGATGGAGAGTTGCCCTGTATATGCAGTGGAGTCAGGTCTTACTACGGAAAGTTTGACCGCGAACCATTGTAGACAATCTGTGTGTGGAAACACCGCTCCTAGTGCAGTTTAAAGAATCTTTACTTTTCGTACAAGATCAGACTCACTGAAGTGTGTAGAAGTAAGTGAGAACCGAACCGTCAATCTTAAAGCGAACAATCCAAGGACAATGGCAACACCAGAAACAAAAAAAGGCAGAAAAAAACAGACACAACATGGGTACAGCACAGAAAAGAAAAATGACTATATTTTAAATATGATTGATTGATTGAATATTGTTTAACGTCTACTCAGCAATATTTCAGCTATATCAAGACGAGAACAAGTTTGTTGATAAATAATCACTTTCGGGTATGGAAATGGCCATTGGACGGGAAATTCTGACTGCCACTGGAAAAGTAGGGTGAAATCGTCAAGGCCGGGGAAGTTAGCCTTGTAGCCGATCACCTACGGACCACCCAAAAAGAGCTTGCTACAAGGGTTCTTTAACGTGCAGGAAGCGTGGCATTTCTCCCAACACGTGGACCTGAGTTTACATCCCATCCGAAAGATGGGTTGTGTATTTATTAATCCCGCACAACCACGGAATGGGTCCTATTTCTATATCCCGGGACCCTCGGGGTCAGCCTCCGTTTAGGAGGGGTCACACCCCGCAAGCCGGAGATACTGGGTCCTATTTCTATATCCCGGGGTTCCCGCGGGGTCCTCTGTTAGGATGGCTCCTACTCCAAGCTCAGAGGATGCTGCGGGCCTATTCTTCAGCCGGGACCGCGCACGGCGGTATTTTAAATATGGGTGGAAAAGGCTAAATACCCTGTCCCTACCCCTTTCGCCCATTTTCCAGCATTAATCAAAATTCGTGTTAGGTGCTTGAACCTTCTATCGGGTATGGGCGAATCAAATTGTTGGAAACCAACGGTGACTTCATGTTGAAGAACAAAAATAACTATTTTATTTCATTGTTCGGTCTTATGTATTTGAAAACACTGAAAACACTTTTTTATATCCCCGCCTTAGCGGGTGGTATATAGTGAATATGGTGTCCTTTTGTCCGTCCTTTCATATGCATTTACTTGATATGATTGAGTTTATATTTAATTCATTGTCAGTTTGTTATTTTTTTAAATATGGGTAGAAAAGTTTGTCTAGTATATACATTGCGATGAAAGATTGAAATTTCTTAGTGAAATACAAAAGATAGTTAACCTTCAAATTTTAAAGGGAATCGTTCATTACTATCTGAATGTCCCGTATCGAAAAAGTATTCCGCTTTCCCCTAACTAGGAACTGTCCGGTGCGCTGTGTAGACAGAGCTTCAGGAACTATTCAAGGATCTAAATAAAAAGTCAAGTATCTTATTTTACCTTTCATGGGCCTAAAGAGTGAACGCCATTGACAACTAAATACAAAATTGGAAAATAAGTGGTAAGATTGAAAATTCAATAACACTAAGCTTTTCAATATCTTTGCTCCTTTCCTGTACAATTCAAGTTTATTTTTAATTGTTAAAAATAACTAAAATTGTATATGATGGAGATGAGCTTATTACTTTTTTTTTATTGTTCTGCACTAAAATAAGTGGTAAGATTGAAAATTCAATAACACTAAGCTTTTCAATATCTGTGCTCCTTTTCCTGTACAATTCAAGTTTATTTTTAATTGTTTATGATGGAGATGAGCTTATTACTTTTTTTTATTGTTCTGCACTTGAACTGGATGATCTGAGTGTTCAAAAAGTGTAACGCGTTTTGGCATTAAATTCTTTAACACTCGGACATGTTAATTAATTGCACACTAGGTATTCAAGGAGTAAACACCTAGTGTTAGAAAAGGAAACGCCTCGGCGTTCAATGTCTTAACACCAGTATTCAATGATTGCACACCTACATGTCTAAGAGCTGAACATTAGTGTTAAAAAAAACAAACAAACATGTGGCATTAACTTGATGAACAGCAGTGTTAATTTGGGAACACCATTACGCGTTCAATAAGTGTTACAAATAAGTATTCATTGGGTGCTCTAAACTTTAACACTTGAATTTACAGTGTATGATTTCAATAGAAAAAAAAATATAGATTTACAGTTTGTCCACAATATATTAAGCTTAATATCGATTATGAAAAATTTATCTTAATTCTTGTACTAATGGTTTTAGTTACAGTTTTGACAGCAAAAATGTCTTATGTGGATAAAAAACCATCCGACGAATGTCCAACGAAATTTAAATTGCAGCTAAAATGGAAGAAAAAAGTCCATTACAGGCCTGACTGCCTTCTACTAGACACAAATGTAATAGAAACTGAATAAACAAAAGAAAAGTTTATTATAACACAATAAACAAAAAGTTCGTTCTTGAACCTTATCAATAGACACAACTAATCTTAGCAGGAAATAGAGAGAGTCTAGATTATAAGGTGGTCACGATATAAACCTTTTTATACAGTCATGATATTGGACAGTTTGAAAATATTGAATATTTTTTGTTCGTAAATTTTACCTAGAATTGAAAATAACGTATTCAATAAAAGAGAAGGTCCCGCTTGAAACAGCAATAATAAACAATTTCATATACATAAAAGATTAATAGATTGCTTCATAGCTGTCGAAAATTAGAAAATTATAATCAAGGATACTACACAAGAAAAAGTCGAAGACAAACATAAGAACGATATAGGGACTTGGAAGAGCAAGAATCGTACTGGCACTAGCAACATACAGTTGATGTGTTCAACCGGTTTATTTATACTAACCTTCTCGTTTCTCTACCCGTTGTTCTACAGTAAAATAAGCACACAAATAACATCCAAAAAAACTACTAATTCCAAGACCATCATTTAAAAAAATGAGACAAAAATGCGGTCAATGAGTGATCGCTCTAATCTGCTGCTAGATCAAGGAGCCAAGTCTACTGGCAAAACAATTATAACACTACAGAAGAAAACTGAAAACAAAAACTTCACAAAATGTTTGGAAAAGTTTCATTATGTATTTCAGTTAACATCGGCAGTACGTGTATCAATAAGAGGCCGGTATGCCTAAAAAATCTGCAGATCATTAGATAGCCGTGAAATATTAGTTCCGTCTTATAAATGTCTTTCAAGATCTGGAATCTTATTTTTTCAATTTTTACGTTTCATTTTACGTCGTCAATAGGAGGTTGAAAAAAATTTGTAAGATTCTCAATTCCAATGTCTTGACAAGTTGCCAAGTAAGATATAAGCACATAACGGTATTGTAGGTATATAAAGTTTGTGACTTTCTCCTGAAAAAAGGTGTAATGTCTCTTGATAGGAATAAAATTCCTCTCCTTGTTCCTTTTTTATTGCAGTTGATAAGTACTCGGCATTATTCTCTAGAAACCATTCTGCGTTGATTTATTTTAAAAATCTTCCTCCGTTAGTAGATTTGGTTTTTGTTAATCACGAAATAAATAACAAAATGCCGGAGTTACTTGTAGGAAGTTTTTGTAAATGATCACACTACAAATATTGTTTATTGTTGACATATCAATTTCCAACAGTGCCCTCTTTTGCTCTGAAAGATTTCAAAATACTTGGCAGTCTTTGGTTAATAAATGTTAAAATGTGCATAATCGATAGCATGAAGTCTTCCTTTCACATCAAAGATGCTGAATAGATACAAGCAAAATTTGTTAATGGCTTTGTAGTATTCTTTCGCATTTTTTTTTCCGATTCAGCCAATAAGGTGTGCCAAGGAGATCTTTATCAATACATCTTGAAAAGAAAGTTTTGCTTGCAAATGCAGAAAGTACTTTCTATGCCCGACTTAAGAATTTCATTGTAAAATTCCGGTAAGACAGCTGGGATGAAACCCTGCTTATGTTGCTATTGATCTGATGAGGAAATGTTGTATTCGAATGGCCGATGATGTTTTTGAATTATAAATATTGTTGTGCCATCAAAGGTGCTTGTACAAGCCAGATCTTAATCGTTATATTTTACATCATCCCTTCTATTACCGAAACATGTATCTTGTCTTTGCCATGTCGTGAAATATTCTGGGACACCATCTTCTGTACAGTACATAACATGTGTTGGTTGCATTGATAGATCTTCTGTGAAGCGTATAATCCAGGGACTCTGCTCTATTGACTTCATTTGCCGTTTTCTTCTGATTATTTGACGATACTTACAAACTTGCTAAAATTTCATTTCAGACACGATCTTGTAGAAAGGAGATCGACATGTGCAAATTGTTGAGAAAATTCCAGCTATCTTAACATTCTTCAGTAGTTTTCGAAACTGTTCTAAATAGTGGTTGTATGGTTTCTTCCCTAGCTGAAATAATTTCGTAAGATTTGTTCTCTATTAATCATTAATAGGTCTCGCATGATGTTCATTTAGAATTATGCGTTCTCTTTTACCCACTGTGTCACAAACTTTTTTCTCGGTATCCATTTGGAATTTGAAAATATTATATCTTCTCCAAACAGTAATCATTTTGACGATTTATTTGCTAAACAAAGACCTTGTGCCATTTGTACACGTACACAAAATAATAATTTATCTCTTTAATCCTATTCGAGATGAAGTGTTCGGAACTCCCTTTTGCCTAACATCATTTTTCCTGTCCTCTATGCATATCACTCAACTGAGTCTTTGTAGCGAGGCTCAATGCTTGTCTTTCAAGATCTGGATTCGTTTTTCAATTTTTCTGTTTCCTTGTCGTCAATGAGAGTTTGAAAACTATTGTAAGATTTTGAATCTCCATGTCTTGACAGGTTACCAAGTAAGATATTAGACCATAACGGTATTTCAGGCATATAAAGTTTGGGACTTTCTCCCAAATAATAGTTTAATATTTCTTGTTAGAAACAAAATTCGTCTCTGCTGTACGTAACTCATATAATGCGTTCATGTACACATGTCAGAAGGTCTCTGCTACGTAACAAAGCCTCTCCATGGTCCTTCCTTATTGCAATAATATTGACTCGCCAATTCACGATAAAATCTTTTTGCGTTGATTTATCTTGACGTCTTCCTCCCTTAGGAGATCTGGTTTTTGTTACTCGTGAGATATTTCTGTCATAGAATTGTTTTTGTTTGTGTAAATGATTACACTTCAATACCGTTTATTGTTGCAATATCAATTTCAAACAGCGCCATCTCTTCCATGTGTCTTCCTCTGAAAAATTTCCAAATACTTGGCAGTTTTCTGGTTATTAAACATGTTAAATGTAGAAATGAGTGCATAATCTATAGCACTAAGTCTTCCTTTCACATCGAAGAATGTTTGAAGAATTTTATAGAATGCTGAATATAAAGATGCAAAATCTGTTATTGGATTTGTAGTATTCTTTCTCATTTTTTCTTAAGCAGCCCATAAGGTGTGCCAAGGAGGTTTGCAGAAATTAACCTCGCAAATCGAGAAAGCATTTTGTATACCCGACTTGTGTTTGAAATTAGCCTTTCATTGTAAAATTCCGGTAAGACTACTGGGATGGAACCATGCTTCTATGCTATTAATCTGATTAGAAAATGTTGTATTCGAATGTTCGAAAATGAGTTGTCTGAACTTTGAAAGTCCCAATTCCAAAGTCATACAAATAGGTTTGATTTTTACAACGACTTGAATCATAAATATAGTGTGCCATCGATGGGGCTTGTACAATCCAGTTCACAATCGTTATATTTCACATCACCTCTTCTATTACAATGAATGTCTCTGACGCGTCCACAACAATTCACCATGTCTTTGCCATGTCGTAAAATATCCTGGGACATCATCTTCTGTACAGTACATAACATGTGTTGGTAGTATTGATAAATCTTCTGTGAAGCCAGGGACTCTGCTCTATTGAATTCATTTGCCGTTGTCTTCTGATTATTTGACAATACTTACAAACTTGTTATAATTCTATTTCAGACACGATCTTGTAGAACGTAGATCGACATGTGCAAATTGTTGAGAAAATTCCAGCTATTTAAACATTTTTTCAGTATTTTTCGAAACTGTTCTAAATAGTGCTTCTATAGTTTCTTCCCAAGCTGAAATATTTTCGTAAGCTTGTTTCTCTCTTAACCTCTAATAGGTCTCGCATGATGTCCATTTAGAATTATGAATACTCTTTTACCCACTGTGTCACATATTTTTTTCTCGGTATCCATTTGGAATTTGAATATATTAAAATCTCAAAATTTGAATATATCCTCTCCAAATAGCAATCATTTTGACGATTTATTTGCTAAACAGAGACCTTGTGCCATTTGTACACGTACACAAAATAATAATTTATCTCTTTAATCCCATTCGAGATGAAGTGTTCGGAACTCCCTTTTGCTTAACATCATTTTCTGTCCTCTATGCATATCATTCCATTGAGTCTTTGTAGCGAGACTCAATGCTTGTCTTTCAAGATCTGGAATCGTTTTTCAATTTTTGTGTTCCCTTGTCGTCAGTGAGATTTTGAAAACTATTGTAAGATTTTGAATCTCCATGTCTTGACAGGTCGCCAAGTAAGATATTAGACCATCACGGTATTTCAGGCATATAAGGTTTGGGACTTTCTCCTGAATAATAGTTTAATGTTTCTTGTTAGAAACAAAATTCCTCTCCGCTGTACGTAACTCATATTATGTTCATGTACAAATGGCACAAGGTTTCTGCTACGTAATAAAGCCTCGCCTTGTTTCTTCCTTATTGCAATAATATTGACTCGGCAATTCTCGATAAAATCTTTTTTGCGTTGATTTGTCTTGACGTCTTCCTCCCTTAGGAGATTTGGTTTTTGTTACTCGTGAGATATTTCTGTCATAGAATTGTTTTTATTTGTGTAAATGATTACACTTCAATGCCGTTTATTGTTGCAATATCAATTTCAAACAGGTCCATCTCTTCCTCTGAAAAATTTCCAAATACTTGGCAGTTTTCTGGTTATTAATTGTAGAAATGAGTGCATAATCTATGGCATCAAGTCTTCCTTTAACATCAAAGAATGGTTGAAGAATTATATAGAATGCTGTATATAAACATGCAAAATCTGTTATCGGATTTGTAGTATTCTTTCTCATTTTTTCTGAAGCAGCCCATAAGGTCTGCCAGGGAGATTTGCAGAAATTAACCTGGCAAATCCAGAAAGTATTTTGTATGCCCGACTTGTGTTTGAAGTTAGCCTTTCATTGTAAAATTCCCGTAGGACTACTGGGATGGAACCATGCTTCTGCGTTGTGTTAACTTTGAAAGTCCCCATTCCAAAGTCATACAAATACGGTTGATTTTTACAACGACACTATGATTGCCGCTTGAATTATAAATATAGTGTGCCATCAATTGGGCTTGTACAATCCAGTTCACAATCGTTATATTTCACATCATCCCTTCTATTATTATCATGAATGTCCCTGTCGCGTCCACAACAATTCACCATGTCTTTGCCATGTCGTGAAATATTATGGGACACAGTACATAACGTGTTGGTTGTATTGATAGATCTTCTGTGAAGCCAGGGACTCTGCTCTATTGAATTAATTTGCCGTTTTCTTCTGATTATTTGACGATACTTACAAGTAAGTGAGAACCGAACCGTCAATCCAAAACGAACAATCCAAGGACAATGGCAACATCAGAAAAATAAAACCAGACACAACATGGGTACGGCACACAAAAGAAAAATGAAGACATACACACACAACGATGAACAATATGGACCCAATAAAAAACCATGGGTGAGATCAGGTGCATCGGTTCAGTCAGCATCTCCTGCTTCTTATAAGACACCCGCCGTGTTGAACATATCAAATCCGGTAGAGAGGTCAATACAAACTTGTTATAATTCTATTTCAGACACGATCTTCTAGAACGTAGATCGACATGTGCAAATTGTTGAGAAAATTCCAGCTATTTTGATATTTTTCAGTATTTTTCGAAAAAGTTCTAAATAGTGGTTGTATGGTTTCTTCCCAAGCTGAAATAATTTCGTTAGATTATTTCTCTATTAACCTTTAATAGGTCTCGCATGATGTTCATTTAGAATTATGCGTACTCTTTTACCCACTGTGTCACAAAATTTTTTCTCGGTATACATTTGAAATTTGAAAATATTAAAATCTCAAATTTGAATATATTCTCTCCAGACAGTAACCATTTTGATAATTTATTTACTAAGCAGAGACCTTGTGCATTTTGTACGAGTACACATAATATGAATTTATCTCTTTAATCCCATTCGAGATGAAGTGTTCGCAACTCCCTTTTGCCACACGTCTTTTTTTTCTGTCCTCTATGCATATCATATTTAATTGACTATCCGTAGCGAGACTCAATGCATGTCTTTCAAGATCTGGAATTGTTTTCAATTTCTATGTTTCCTTGATCGTTGTCAATGAGAGTTTGAAAACTTTAGTTAGATTTTGAATCTCCGTGTCTTTAAAAGTCGCCAAGTAAGATCATATTAGACCACAATGATATTTCAGGTATATAAAGTTTGTGACTTTCTCCTGAAATGTAGTTGCTCTGAAAATTTTTCAAATACTTGGAACTTTTCAGGTTTATAAATGAATGTTGAAATGAGTGCACGATCAATAGCATTTAGTCTTCTTTTCACATCAAAGAATGGTTAAAGACTTTTATAGAATGCTGAATAAAAGTGAAAAGATACATGTAAAATCTGTTCTTGGATTTGTAGTATCCTTTCTCATTTTTTTTCTGAATAAGCTCATAAAATGTGCCAGGGAGATTTGCAGAAATAAAACTTGCAAATAATTTTTTTCCTGGCAAATCCAGAAAATATTTTGTATGCCCGACTTGTGTATGTGCCTTTCATCGTAAAATTCTGGTAAGACTATTATGATGAAACCAAGCTCCTGCGCTATTAATCTAATTGGGTAACGAGACTCAATGCACGTCTTTCAAGACTTGAAACCATTTTTTAATTTTTATGTTTCCATGTACGTAGTCTATGAGAGTGTGATAACTATTGTAAGATATTGAATCTACATGTCTTGACAGGTCGCGAAGTAAGATATTAGACCATAATGGTATTTCAGGCATATACAGTTTATGACTTTCTCCTGAGTAATAGTTTAGTGTTTCATATTAGAAACAAAAGCTCTCTGCTGTACGTAACTCATATTATGTGTTCATGTACAAGTAGTAAAAGGTATCTGCTTCGTAATAAAGTCTCTCCTTGTTCCTTCCTAATTGCAATAATATGACCTCGGCAATTTTCGAGAAATCTTTTTACATTCATTTATTTTAAAGTCTTCCTCCTTTTGTTTTTGTTACTCGTGAAATATTTCTGTCATAGAATTGTTGTTTGTGTAAATGTTTACACTTCAATACGTTTATTGTTGCAATATCAATTGCAATCAGTATCATCTCTTGATCTGAAAAATTTTCAAATACTTGGCAGTTTTCTGGTTAATAAATGTAGAAATGAGTGCATAATCGTTAGTTTAATATTGTTAATTTACAATGAAGAGATATGGAGTAAATGAAAATGAGACAAAGTCCACAAATACATTGTGAAAATAAGCAATGGAACAACGCTTTTATTGTTGTTCTTCATCTTGAAGTCACCATGAGGCCTTCAACAATGAGATTTACTCATATCTCATAGCAAGTTCAAGACGGTCCCTAACACCGGTTTGAGCGGAATTTATTACTACTTGTCGAGCAACGCTACATCCATGCTTGTTAACCTAATGATCCATGGATGCGGGATCGTGACCAAACATAAACTTAACTGGCACAGTGTTCTTACAACCCCTGTCATTCATTATTTCTTTAATTACGTGTTTAACATTTTACACGTTTCTTTTACTTGTATAAAGCTGTATGGTTTTATATAGATATTTTTATATACTTATTCTACTTAGTTAATATACTTAACAGTTCTCGCCACGATAGAGCTGAAATATTGCTGAAGTTGGCGTAAAACATCAATCAATCAATCATAATCGTTAGCGTGAAGTCTTCCCTTCACATAAAAGAATGGTTGAGTAATTTCATAAAATGCTGCATATAAATAACAAAATACCGATTGGAAGTTACTGTTAATTTTATTTTCTGCATATGCGCATTTCGACAACTTATGTCTCATCAGTGCAGATAAAACCAAAACAATTGGAAGTCCAATCACCAAAGACGTATAAAATAATCATGCAAAATCTTGTACTGGATTTGTAGTATTCTTTCTCATTTTTAGCTCACCTGGCCAAAGGCCATGTGAGCTTTTGCCATCACTCGGCGTCCGTCGTCTGTCCCTCCGTTAACTTTTATTCAAAGATTTTCTCCTCTGAAACTGCTTGGCCAATACTAACAAAACTTGACCTGAATCATCACCAGGGTAGCCCTTTCAAGTTTGTGATTATGTCCGTAGACCAAACAAAATAGAACATACATGTAGGGGGTAAATTGCCGTTTTTTGCAAATTACTCGAAAAACCGTTATAGATATCAAAAATCTGACATGGGGTAAAAATGATCAACATGATGAGATCTACCCACCCTACAATTTTGAAGAATATCCGATAACCCATCTTGGAGTTATTGCCCCTTTTTGGTAAAATTTTCGTTTTTTTTTTGTTACTTTTAGTCTTATATATTGGAAATGGTAGAAGATAGAAGTAAAGTTTTAATTACAAAAATGGTCAGCATAGTAAGATCCATATTTCCTGCAATTTTGAAGAAAATTTGACGACCCACATAGGAGTTATGGCCCCTTTTTTTTAATTTTCACGATTTTTTAACATTTTTACTTTCAAAAACTGTTTGAGATGGAGGTTAAATGTAAATTACAAAAGTGTCGAGCTTTTCAAGGACTACAATTTCTACATATGTCCAGCAGATTAGCATCTCATCCAAGATGGCCGCCACTAGGGAACATAGTTTAACATAGGACCCTATGGGAAATGCATTCAAAGATCTTCTCCTCTGAAACCACTGAACCAATGTGGACCAAATTTTGTCACAATAATTCTCAGGTGGTCCCCTTTAAAGTTTGTGATTTTTGTGGTTGTACCTCATCCAAGATGGCCGCCAGCGGGGAATATAGTTTAGCATAGGGACCCTATGGGAAATACATTCAAAGATCTTTTCTCCTGAAACCACTATAAGCCAATAGGAACCAAACTTGGATACAATTGTCCTTGGCTGGTCCCCTTTAAAGTTTGTGATTTTTATGTTCGTACCTCATCCAAGATGGTCGTCAGTACAGGACATGGTTTAACATAGGACCCTATTGGAAATGTATTCAAATATCTTCTTCTCTGAAACTACTGAGCCAATTGCAACCAAACTTGATCACAATAGTCTTCGAAATAAGAAGCCAAATCCAGTTCCAAAGACATCCAAGTGTGTAATAAACGCAATGAAGCCATAGTATTTTTGAAGGGTTAGAATTTTGACAAAACAGTAAATTTCTATAAATTGCCAGGTAAATTTTCATGTCAGACAAGTCTGACTATTGGACTGATGGATGAATACCCCCGGGGATCTTATGTTCCACCAGCAATGGCATCAGTCCAATAGTTTCAAAATTAAAAAATATCGAAGTTGCATAATAAACAGTAAATTTATTTATGCTATACACATGTTTCAAGGAGTAACCTCTCATCAGCAGCATTACACAATAATACGGACAGCCAAAATTTAAAAAAATAGTCCACATAAGAAGTACTCATTACCAAAAATAACGGAATAGGAAGCCAAATCCAGTACTTAGGAATCTACCGAGTGCTCTACACGGAATGAAGCCGTAGTATTTTTAGGGGTTAGAATTTGACAAAACGGTAAATTTCTATAAATTATTAGGTAAATTTTTATGTCAGAAAAGTCTGACTGTTAGACTGGTGAATACAGTTAAGGGTCTTCTGTTCGATCAACCGTGGCGTCAGTCCAATGGTTTCAAAATTCAAAAAATACCAAAGTTGCAAAATAAACAGTAAATTTGGTCATCCAATAGTCAAAATAAGTAGTACTTATTACCAAAAACATCGAAACAGGAAGCCAAATCCAGTATAAAGGACGTCTACCGAGTGCCATACACGGAATGAAGCCGTAGTAGTTTTGAAGGTTAAAACTTTTGACAAAGCAGTAAATTTCTATAACTAGCTAGGTAAATTTTCCTGTCAGCGGACAAGTCTGACTATTAAACTGGTCAATACCCTCGCGGACCTTCTGTTCAACAAGTAGTGGTATCGGTCCAATGATTTCAAAGTACAAAACTACCGAAGTTGCATAATAAATGGTAAATTTAGTTATATTGTACACGTGTTTCAAGGAGTAACCTCTCATCAGTAGCATTATAATCAAAAATAATATGGAAAGATTTAATTCAAAAACTAATCCCTGGCACCTGAATCGTTTTCAAGGGCTCCGGCTACAGAGCTGCCAGACGCGTCCCCATGTCGTGATAGGGAAATGCCTTGTCAGGTCATAATACGGTAAGCCTGAGCACGAACCAAACTGTGTTGAGAACCGCCACATTCCATGCAGTATAAAGGCCCATTCTATATTGTCTAAAGAGGACAGAGTCACTGGGACTCGTATAGAAGGCTAACTTTCCTGCCCCTACCCATTTCTTCCCTTTTTCAATGGTAAACAAAGATCGTTGTCCCGGTTGTTGGTTTCTTTCTTCTCTTACTTATATATATATTTTTTAATTGATTAACTTGTTCTCGTCCTGATATAACTGAAATATTGCTCACTGGACGTTTACTTCTTATCAATCCATCAATCAAAAAATAGTCAAAACAAGAAGTAATCATTTTCCAAAAATAACCTCGTTGTTCCTTCATCCTATATACGTTTCTCCTTTAATTTTTAATTGATCGACTTTTCTCCTACTGACAAATCAGTTTACTCACTCGACGTAAAACTCTTCAGTTTCAATCAATCAATATAATAAGGGCACTAAAGTAGCCTTTAAAAAGCTCCAAGTAAAAACTCTTCATTTTCAATCAATCAATATAATAAGGGCACTATAGTAGCCTTTAAAAAGCTCCAATAACACCAATACAGTTGTTTCGAGGTTCTCTCATGGGTTCCTTCACATCTAGTGTTGGGGCGTAATGTGAGGTCAAAAGTCGTAGAAACTACACCACACCTTAGGTAAACAGGTCTTTTAACATGATTGGGTAAACAAAATTATAATAAAAAGAATAGTTCATAATGAATAAAGTTTAGGATCGAACACGTTTTTTTACACGTCCAAAATTCTGTTAACACGTAGGTGGCTCTATTTTCTGTTCTGACAGGACCATCTCTTTGGTTTTTTCCGCCAGGTTGGTGATAAGGCTGAACATTTGGGTCATTCATTATGTTCCTTTCTTTTTGAATTTTTGAATTCTTTTTGAATTTTTAGATGTTTCTTTTTTCCTTTATATATTTTCCCTTTTTTTTACCTATTTTTATCCTTCTTATATTGTAAATTTTCATGGACCAATTTCCTATTTCTGTTTATTATGAACTGCACCGGTTGAGCTGGGTCAATTGACGCAAATTTCTTCACCTACATGCATGACGTTGAAAAAATTATGTCAAAATGTTACGGGAAAATTCACCAACTAGAAACACGTCTATTTTAGGCGATCGAGATTCTATGAACATTACTGAACCATTATGTAATTCATCCTATGCCATTCAAAGAGAGATAACCATCTTTTGATGTTTTCATTTTTCTAATCGTACGTACATTTGTTTCCACTGAAAGAACATATACCCAATTGTTCTGAGTTTGGGCATGTGCGCTCTTAGATTTGTCTTCGTCTAATGGATTTCCTATTTTGTTCTCTCCATCTGAAGAATCTTTGGACTTTCTGGTCAATAATATATGCCTGACGTCTCGTTTTGTGTATAATGGAATCGATGAGAAATTTCAAGTGAAAGTGATGTCATTTACGTCCTCCTGATAAACTGAAATCATGAATCAAAAGTATCTTTCAAAAAGCCTTTGCCGATTCAAAAAAAATGTATGAGGTTATAAATCCACATTTTTTTTTTCAAAAACCAATTTTAAAGGAAAAGAACGCTACGATAGACAACATGTTTGTAGTATGCTTGGTTTTCTAATTCATAATATATTTGTTACAATTGATGGTGCTATATATCAACAGCAAGTTGGCATACCAATGGGCACTAATAATGCATCTCTACTTGCAGACTTGTTTTTATATTCTTATGAGACTGAATTTCTATAACTGCATTTGAATAGATTACCCAAAATTTGGTTGCAATTTACAAGAATGTAGGAAAAATATACTGTAATAATTAACTCACAGTCTACAACGACCTTACAAATCATATGTTACACTTCTTGTATAAGTGTTCGGATTGAAAAGACCGGATTTCGGAACCTCCGAAAACCGTAACCTTTTAAAACCGGCCGATTTCCTTGGTCCCAAGAGATGCCGGTTTTTGGAGGTTCCAATGTACTAAATGGTTGTTATATTTCGCGGGGTATTAATTTTCGCGTTATTTGCGTTTAAGATGATTAGCGCGAAAATTTATACCCGCGAATATTTTACTGTAAACTTGAATATAAATGAATATATTGACTTCAACTAAAATACGCGAATATATAACCCCGCGAAGAAATAAAACACTGAAAACCGCGAAAATTTCGTACCACGAATATAAAGCCCTATACAGTATATACCAAAAGCTTCAACTGCATTTTTTAGAGAATTGACAGAATTCTTTGTTAAAACGAAATACTTTATTTCAAGAATCCCACTTGCAATGTTTGCCGAAACTTCGTTTAGTGTTGTAAAGATACCTGTAAAGATTTTGCTTCATATTTTCATGTTTTTCTAAGCAAATCTTAAGGTTAGAAATTAAGCTAACCTTGCTTTAATTTTATTCTTCCTTTGTGTTTATGGTCTTCCAAATGCTACGATTTTATCTGTACTGATGAGACATAAGATGTCGAGGTGGTTATATTCAGAAACTAAATTTACTGTTAAAGTTCGGTTTTGAAAATAGTACCATATATTTTATTTGTTGAGAGGCAGACAAATGCTTTCCTTACAGGCATAGATTTGATTGAAAATAAAAAAAAAACATTTTTTGGAACTACACATATATATGTACTCTATATCTCGGCATTTTACTGCCCTATGTAGAGCTAGCATATCTTTAAACATGAAAATAATTTAATACAATAGGGTTATTTTTCCCAAAACATTATTTATTTGAAATCAAAATTGCAAACACGTGTAAATTTCTTTTTTTTCTAGAATTTGCTCACGTCAGGAATTCTTATTTCAATATTTTAAAATAGAATTTTATCCAATTTATTAAAACTTTTCAAAATTAGCGTAGCAAAAGTAGGTTAAACCCAGATTTTTCTTTTTGTTTAGGAAAATTTCCAAATATTCATTCATTTTTTTAACCTAAGGAGCATCTCCCTCTTGCACAGCTCTGTCCTTAGCTGATTTTGGCTTTCCTTTTTCGATCCTATTGGTAATTTGTTCTATATCAGCTTTTGCACACATTTCGGTTTATGGATTTCCAAATGTTTAGATTTTATCTGCACTGATGAGACATAGGTTGTCGAAATGCGCATATGCAGAAGCAAAATTCACAGTAACTTCGGTATTTTGTAATTCATTTACATAAGTTTGTTGGATATTTAGAGATATTGAGGTAAAACTATGCAGTGATCTACAACTCATCTACTTTGATACTTTATGTTTTATTTTCTTCTTATCAAATTTGTTACTATTGAGCATTATATATCACGATTGTGGTGAACCTTATATACTTGGAAACTTACAAAAATATATATTCCCATAGAATTCTGTTAATCCGTTTTACATGTTTAAAGAGAAACATGATATACACATTAACCTGACAAGTGTCTACTTGTCTACTGAAACAGATTAGTCATTTCAAAAAGGGACATGCTTTTATTATAATTCCCTGTCTGATTGATAACAGCCAATGAAAATATAATCAGTGATACATGTGTATACTTAAAAAACACATTTGACTTTTTCCCTTGTCAATACTTAGAAGATACAGAGGTAACGCACTCTCGAATAAAAGAAAATCAGACTTCTTGTCAATTTAAATGCAATCTATATGGTACTGCATTAAAATAAATCAATTGAATTGTTGAACTGAAAAACAAAACGATTATGTGGACTATCTGCGTTACCTCTGTCACTGATGACAAATAAGTTGTCAAAATGCGCTTATGCAGAAACAAAATTCACAGTAACTTCGGTATTTTGTTATTTATTACCACTGGACCGATGCCACTGCAGGTGGACTGTTAGTACCCGAGGGTATTCACCAACCAAGTGGCCAGGACTGCGGTGCTGGCCCGAACACCGATTTCATCGTAAGGGTATTCGAGCCATCGAAGTTCGACTGTACTTTAAACATAAAGTCTAGCTTTTTACATAAGAGTATAAGCATCTTAATACATCCGCATTATTGACAGACGTTTGTTCACAACCCCAGCTTGAATTTTATTACTAAAGATCTTTAGTGCATGAATTAAATATGGTCGTGCGATACAGAATTTGACCTTCAAAATACGAATTTTAAGAACTACATGTAACAAGAGAAAAATAAAGTTTACCCTCTTAGTATCTGGTCTAAATGTTTTTGTTTTGCTGCGAACTTTCCAACATTTCTCTTTAAAATGCACGCTCATTATCTATTCATTGCACGAATAGTTATTTGTGGTACACAGCAAGACTTTGAAGCTGGAGTTGTTTATGAAATTGTTGTATCGCTTTGACGGGAATTTAATTGACCGAGCGCCAAGAATAACACATCATTCATGACATGCTATCACATTTGCGACGTTTCTATAGGACAACTGCGAGTGCTCGTTGGCCGTGATTTACGTTACCTAGCAACGGTGTTATTTGAATCAAAACAGCTACGTAACAAGCAAACAAAGGAAAATTATAGGAGAAATAGTTTTAACAACTCTAAAAAATTGTATATCGCTGGATATCAACTATCGTTTTGTAATTTCAAATAACGTACACTCGCCAAAATCTCGTTTATTACATTTTGAAATTACATAACTCTAGTTTATATCTATTCTTTGATATGTAATTCTTTTTCGTTATGAAACTATAAATATCAAGTTATGCGATATGAGATTGTCATTCATTTCTCTCTCAAATTGCAGATATTTAATCTTGAGTCATTATATATCACTTATACTTGTAGTTATAAGTCGTACTTACTATGAGATATGAACAAAGCCCATTGTTGAAGGCCTCGTGGTGATTTTAAGATGGAGAACAAAAATAAAATCTTTTCCCATTACTTGGTTTACCATATATTTGAAGAAACTTAGTCATGTGCATTTACTCCATATCCATTTATTGTTAATTGTAGTTAGTAGTTTAACTGTACTTGATTATATTCATTTGTTTACTACACTCAAGGGAAACGGGATAAAGAAAGATCAGAAACCCTTCTGCTTGCTTTATTCAAAGTCCCACTGTCCCGGATTCCAATCTTTTTTTTTTTCATCTTTAATTTGTGTCTTTATTAAGGGGTTTCTTTGTTCAATTACTATTAACTAAATTTATGTAAATTATAAAATCGAAGGATTAACTCCCTTCATCGTAGTTTTGTCCTTAGCTATATTTGATATTACTAATTATTCGGATTTCGTTTGGTTTTATGCATTTGATATATTTTTTGAAATTATGGATCTCCTTTGTTTGGGTTCTAGTGCTGCTGATGAGGAATAAATTTCCGAAATGGCCATACAGCTCATTAAAATTAATGCAGTTTGAGTTAACATATGTGTTATGGTCTCATGTTCATTTACTCCATATCCTTTCGTAAAATATTTCTGATGATTTTTAGCTGCAATTGAAGTGTACATTCTGTAGATAGTTCTTTTTTTTTCGAATTAGCGCATAATAGTTACGTTCAACATTTATTGTTGAGACAAAGCCTTTTATTTTCCATTATGTCATAGGGTAGTCTTCTTGCATATTGTTGTAACTGACCGTCATGCGTTTTAAATGCTGTTTATGTTATATATTAGCATTTGCACTGGATTTTCCATATCGGAACCGAGTGTACTTTATAAGTAAGCCACGCTCACATATCTAAATCAATGTCTACAGGTTAATGATCTACTGAAAATTATTTTTAACATAAAGAATAACTATACATTTCATATGAAGTCAAGATACTAGTATAATTCGATTTGTTGACTAGACTTATGACTCCAATTTACTTTAAGTATACAACCTTTTTAGCGATATTTCGAATCACGAGACAAATTTTGAGATTGTATCTTACCTTCAATAGATCAGGTATGATGTTAACCTACATTCGACGATTCAAATGCTTAAAATTTGTTTGCAAATGAAATCTCAACAGCATAATGGCCACAAAAACTAGGAGGCCAATACCAACAAGATCCCGAACCAAAGTAATATGTTCTAGCTATTTTAAAGATAGATCATCAAGCTGTGAAATAGACGTTCTGAATAATGTAAAATCCGATTTTTTTGTTTCCCCATATGTCCTGAAGTGGAGGTTGAAAATTGTTGTGAGGTTAAATTCCTTTTATTGTACAAGTCACCAAGTCAATGTAGAGGCAGGGTATATAAGGCTTGTGGATTTTCTACTGTAAATTGTTGAATGTTTCTTGTAAGCAAGAAAAATCTAATTCATTTCCCCCCCCCCCCCCCCGCTTTGCCCTTTCTTACAGCACTAATACAGACTCGGCAAATCTTGAGAAATCATTTAGTTGTTTATCTACTTTGAAATTCTTCCTCTGTTAGGAGATTAAGGTTTTGTCCCTCCTTATACATTTCTTTCATAGAACTGACTTCGGTATAAAACTTCCCCTTACAAAAATTGTTATTTGTTGCAATATCAGTTTCTTATATTTGCATCTGGTTCTTTAGTTTCTTCTGTTCTTAAGCAGCAGTCTTCATGCTGCACTGGACTTCATCAAATTGGTGAATACACCTAAAAATATTTAGTATATAGAATAATTGACTCTTTTGGGGACAAGCTGAAAACAGATTTCATCATTAAGTCGTCGCTACAATACCTTAATATAGAAAGTTTTGATGTTGAAAGAGATCATCATGTATGGAATTAGTTTTGAACTTGTTCCATTTCTTTCTGTTTTAAGACTTCATTAAAGTCAAGCTGTTACTTGGTGCTCACATCCTTGAAGGCTTCAAGCCAATATTTATAGATTTAATCAATATGAGGTAAATCCTGTATGTAAGATGAAGCCAAGAAGATCGACAGCATTTCATTTTAACATGTTTCTCCTTTCGACATGTTCGTCAACCAGTTTGTATATTATCTTAAAATATAGAATGACAATTCTGCATTTGGAGTAGTTTTTTATTGCTATACTTCAATTGAAATAATTCAGTAGGAGTTAAATCAAATATATATGAATAAACGCAAAGCTTGCCCATATATTATTTTTAAAACAAATGAATTGTTTTTTTTAATAGTGACATATTCAACGACATCACATTAAGACGATATTGCATAGAATTTTATTGAAAACCCGAATTTGAAACTTCAGATGCATGTGCATGGTATACACTCACAAATCAATACAAGGAAATCAATAAATCTTTAGAGACATAAAAAAACTGATTTATATAACGAAAAAATAAAAGTTTTTAAAACAATTCTTATTAAGATGGTCTCGGTTTTTAGTCCCAGTTTTGACAGTGAACATCTTAATTTACCCAATGTATAGACAAACAAATACTAAAATATACATGCTATATGAAAATGGAGGATAAGACCCAGTTTAAAGGTCATGCATATACTGCCTTCTACTAGAAGCTGATATTAAGTAAACAGAAGAGTTGTCCGCAACCTTACGCATTATTCAATTGCACTTGGCAGTCCCATTAATCAGGAATAAGTTTTATCTTGAACCTTATAAAAGACACAAAATATATTGGTTAATAATAGAGAGAAGTGGTCACGACATACACATGTAGAATATTTTTACAGTCATGATTATCAACAGTTAAAATTATGCGAATAACTAATTCTTTGTTTAATGACATTTAATTAAAAATTTCACCAGAAATTGAAAAATAGCACAATAAACAAGGATGCGCCGCTTGCAGCAGAAAAAAAAATCAATTACTAATACACTTTTTAGAAAATCTTCTCAAAGCAGGTTTACAAAGTAGTAGTGTCCGCCGACTTAATAGTCCATAAGTCACATGGAGGTTGTTAATTGCATTATCTAGAAGGAATCTGGTAATGTCAGATGATTCATCAACCCTATCTAAAACTGCCAAGAACACTTCTTTCCTGTATGTTGAAAAGGGGGTTTTATTTACACGCTAACAATCTCTTATTTTCCTGCTGCTGATTGTTTCGTTCTCACTTACTTTCCCAAAAAAAAACAGTTTATTGTAAATTTAAATCCGTGATAACAACCACAAAATGAAAGTAAAAAATATGATACATGTAAGCAACAAATAATGCATTTTATTCCCCTTAAAAAGTTAACACAAAACAAAAATTTAACAGAAAAAATAAACATATTAAACGGTTCAAAATAGAAAATAACTGATTTATTCCACTTAAAAGAATTAACAAAAAAATCCGAAAACCATTAACAAAACAGGTCTACCCTACCTCTTTAGATTCATGTAAACGTTTAGCTTTGAATTTTCTCATGTGTCTGTTTTTCAAAGATTTACATATTGTTGGCCAATATTTACTGAAAAAGTGTTAAATCACAGATATATAAAACTAGGCATCTTTGAATTCCTTGGAACAAATACATTAAATTGTGTAGACAACTGTGTCTATCTGACAAGTGTATGTTGCCATGGAAACATTTGCATTTTTTTTTTTAAATTACCACAAAATTTGAAGCAAATTGCAAACATGGAGCGAATACAAAATGCCCCCTATTCGTATACGTTATGAACGAGCATAGCCACTGTAATAGACTGAAAGACCTTAACATTCAGTTTGGATTGAGCAAGAAGAAAAAGAAACCATGAACAATGACTTTTCTGGATAAAAAGTATCGAACACTTACAGTCATTTTCGCACCATGTGTAGAACATGCTATTTATACCGTCCATGCTGTGTGTCATGTTACCACAAAAAACAAGAGGCTCTCAAGAGCCTGTATCGCTCACCTGGACCATGGCTGACATAGATAAAAGGCATTTCCAATAGGAAAAACAAAACATAAAATTTAGCAGAATACTTTTTTTTTCTCAAATTACAGTATTCTTATTTGGTTTCCGTGGCAACTGAAAGATCCACCATCCATTACAACCCATAACAGAACACCATTCAAAAAAAATTTGGGCAGGGGTTCCCCTTATGATCAAAGTAATACATATTGCTAAAATTAAAACATTCAGACCACATTTCAAATAAAAACTCAAAAATTTGGGCAGAGGTTTATCTTAAAATCAATTGGGCCAATGTAAAAACTATGTTCCAGATGGTGGCCATCTTGGATGAGTTACGGACCTACCAGATACATTTTTGGATGGGACCACCTAAGAACAATTGTGGCTAAGTTTGGTTATAATTGAACTAGTAGTTTCTGAGAAGAAGATCTTTGAATGTATTTTCCAAAGGGTCCAATTTTAAAACTATGTTTCCGCTGGCGGCCATCTTGGATATAGCAGGAACCCAAAAAACTCTATTTTTGTAAGGGAGCACCAAAGGACTATTGTGACCTAGTTTGGCGCCAATTTGCTTAATAGTTTCAGAGAAGAAGATCTTTGAATGTGTTTTCCCATAGGGTCCAATGTTAAAACTATGTTTCCCGCTGGCAGCCATCTTGGATATCGCACAGACCTTGAAAACACCTTTTTTGTAAGGGACCACCAAAGGACTATTATGGCCAAGTTTGGTGCCAATTGGCTCAGCAGTTTCAGAGAAGAAGATCTTTGAATGTGTTTTCCCATAGGGTCCAATGTTAAAACTATGTTTCCCGCTGGCGGCCATCTTGGATATCGCACAGACCTGAAAAACACCTATTCTGTAAGGGACCACCAAAGGACTATTGTGGCCAAGTTTGGTGCCAATTGGCTCAATAGTTTCAGAGAAGAAGATCTTTGAATGTGTTTTCCCATCGGGTCCAATGTTAAAACTATGTTCCCCGCTGGTGGCCATCTTGGATATCGCACAGACCTGAAAAACACCTATTTTGTAAGGGACCACCCAAGGACTATTGTGGCCAAGTTTAGTTCCATTTGGCCCAGTATTTTCAGAGGAGAAGATCTTTGAATGAAAAGTTTACGACGGACGGACGGACGGACGACGGACGCAAAGTGATGGCAAAAGCTTACCCTGGCATAGCCAGGTGAGCTAAAAACGGCTAATAACCTACTGTAATGACCAAATTCTCTTTATATTGATTTTTTTTCTTACATTTACTATCATTCTCACAAGATAAAAAAAAATTAATCACATAATCCCACTATTACAATAATTGCATCTGATCAACCATATCATAAGTATACACAAATGTACACAAATGTTTAACCCACTCTGTAACCCAACATTTGAGGCCGTAAATGGTATCCGAGACCTATGAAATCTTCCTTCAAGTTTCTAAAGAACTATGTGCTGGGAAAGATCTTCACAACGAAGTTGCAAAAGTTATTGTTATTGAGATTTTTAAGTCAATATTAAAAAAAACATTAAGTTCGTAACGTATATAGCTCTACCCGGTCTGTATAAACACAAATGTACCACGTTGTATTATGGTATAAGTTCTGGACAGAATTTTTTTTAACTAGTATAAGCAAACTATTTTTTTTTGAGAAAATAAGCATTATTTTTTGGACAGAAAGCCCCCTTCAGAATATTTTTTCCATCATTCTTGCAGCCAAAATATTTTTTCATATAAAAATATGCTTCAATTTTTTTTTTCGAAAAAAGAAAAAACAACATAGCCCCCCCCCCCCCNTTCACGCTCCCGTGATTATTTCGATTCTAATATGACACTAAAAGGGCACAGGGTACAGAGATGAATTGTCTTTGTATTCATACGTGAAACAGCCATTTTACCCCGTAAAATATGATGTTTTGTTCTATGATGCTGCAAAAAATTGTCGTAAAAGTGCCTATGACGTTATAAAAAGCACCGTCAATTGTCATGACAATACCCAAGAGTATATGCGGATTTCACCACGGTTATGGACGTAAAGCGATTAAAGGACGTCATATTAGAATATTGATTGTCTCTTGTTAGCAGGAAAATTATCTTCCGTTTTATTATCCCAATGCTCATTTCTGGCAGTAATGGATAAAGACTCAGCAATTCTTTAGAAATCATTGAGTGTTCAACCTCTTGAAAATCTTCCTCTGTGAGGAGGTTTAAGTTTTGTTACTCCTTATATATTTCTGTTGTAGAACTGTCGTCTGTATAAATGTTCTCCTTAAAAATGTTGTTAAGGAGGTTCTCTCCTTTTGTTTTGGAATTTCTGTCAGATTTTCATAATCCTCTGGTTTTATCCATTTAAAAGTTTTATAATTTTTTGCCGATGGACCAGTTTATTTTTCCCCTTATTTCATTTTTTACATCTTTATGAGAATTCTGTAATCAATTAATTGAAATCTATTTATTCTGTCACATTCATTCATGGCCAAACCTTTGCTCATGTTAATTCTATGAAAACTTGGAGAAGTCCAGTTTCCCGCCAAATTTTCGATCACTTGTATCTCAAAAGGAGATTATCAACTTCTATTAAATTACTTCTTATTTCTTTTTCTAACAAAAAAATAACATTTATTTGAAATCCTAAATCCTATTTATTTTCAAATTGAGTAGCGAACCCCCTTAAGTGTTGCAATATCAGTTTCCGACATTGTTATCTTGTTCTGAAGGATATCCAAACTCTTGGCAGATTTCTGGCTTATAAATAGTGAAAGTGCAACATAACAATTAGCAGGAGTTTGCAATTGGAATAGGTAATGAATAGAAACATGCGAAACTCAAAAATAGATTTGTAGTATTCTGTCACTGTTTTTCTCGAATGATCCTAAAATGTGCGACAAGTAGATATGTAGCAATACACATTGCAAGTATTTTTCATGGTAAATTCTGCTAAGGGTACACGAATGAAAATCCTGCTTCTGTTGCTATTGATCTGATGAGGTAATGCTGTAATCGAATGGCGAAAATGCGTTTTTCTGATTTGCTGAATTCCCTATGCATAATTTTTATTAATTATGGGATTGAATGAAATAACTACACCATGCTTGACAATAGAATGTAAATGTAAGTTGGTCATGATCATAATATTTCACGTCATATTCTGACGTCTTTCTGTGACATGTTCTTGTCGATTTCCAAAACATCACACGATGTTTGCAATGTCGTGATACATTTGGACGTGTACCATCTTCCGCAGAGTACATTACATACGTTGATTTCATTAAAACATGTTAAGTGAAGCCAGGACATTGACTCTATTCCTGTAAATTTGTGTGTTCATTGCTTCTGATTTTTATTTCATTTTAATCTATATTATCGCCATATCTTCTCGTAGAATGTAGATGGATAACCAAAATACAAAGTTACTGCAGATTGTTGCCAATTGATGAGACATTTCCTGATATCTCCTCATCTTTCAGAATGGCTCTAAACTGTTGCTTGTTTTGTTTCTTCTCAAGCTGAAATAATTTATAAAGCTTGTTTTTTTGGTGACCTTCAATAGGACTTGCATGATGCTCATTAATTTTATGTTGTATTCTTTTGCCAACTGGCGAAATGAAAGCTATTTTTCTCGGAATCCAGTTTGAATTTTCAATTTTTTTAAATTTTGCATATTCCCTCTCTGCACAATAACCATTTTTGATAGTTTATATGTTTTGCTTATAGCAAAGTCTTTTTGTCAAGTACATGTACATGTATATACATGCAATATGGGTTTATTATTTCAATCCCATTGGATGGAGATGTGTTCCAAATTCCCACTGACCAAACACTTTTTTCAGTCCCTTTTCCATTGAGTATCAGTAACGACAAAGGATCCAGTCCTATCGGTTCAAATTTCAAATAGTCATTTGGAAATGAGCATTCCTGGTTCATTTACGACTATTTTATTGCCGAAGTAAATACTGACAAGAGTTTCTTTCCTTGAGATTCGTAGTTTTTTTATGCAGAACTGTATCCTTTGACGTTGATTTTAAATCTGTAAATTGGTTTTGTGTTGTTTCTTGAGAGTCGTTGCTTTTTTTTCATGTGTTAATTTGATATCTTGTAAGTGCTCTTGGTGTGTTTCTTGGAAATCTTTATTGCGTTCTGTATACTTAACTGGATCTGTTTGTGCGATTTTTGATATCTTGTAGGTTTTGTTTGTCTGTTTCTTGAGAATCGTTGTTGCATTCTTTTTTGCTGAACTCGATCTGTTATTAAGATTTTTTGTCTTATTAGAGTTCTTATTCTGTTTCTGGAGATATGTTTTTGCATTCTTTATGCTCACTTGATTTTTTGTGTTGATATACATGTGTATCAACTCATAATGTTTTTGTTCGGTTTCTGGAGATTCCTTCTTGCATTATTTAATGCTATTCTGAATCCTTTTTAATGATTTGATATCTGTTAAGTGTTCATGTTCAATTCCTTTATTCCTGTAGATATTGGCGTCATTAATACAACTTGAATACTGACAAAGTCAGAAAGGAACCCGCTACCCTATGTGTCCCAAAAACCTGTTTGCTGAATTTCATAGAAATCATAAGACATTTTTTGGGGAAAAACATTAATGACAAAAATTTAGTTTCTGCATATGGCCGCTTTGACAACTTGTATCTCATATGTTCAGATCAAATTAAAACATTGAAAATAATATATGAAGGTCATTTCAAGTTATACGACAGAGCTAATTCTCAAAATATGGATTTTTTCATATAAAAAGTAAGTTCCCCCCTAAAAAATTTATGATTCTCCTCAAATCATTAGGGACCTTAAGCTTCTTTTGATCAAGTCTGTGAAGTCATTTCAAGTTTTCATACAACAGAGAGCTTATTTTAAAAATATGCACTTTTTCATATAAAAAAATAAGATTTTCCTCAAAAATTGTTTTCGGATTTTCCAAAGGAAAAAAACAAAAGGGAGCTCCCTTTGGTCAAGACCAACCTAATGTATCAAATCAAATAAATCCCGGAAGACAATCTTAATTTATTGTATGACATAGAGCTGATTCCCAAAATATGCACTTTTTTAATTAAAACTAAGTTTTTCCCTCAAAACTGTTTTCAGATTATCCTCCAAATAGACAGGGGGCTTCTTTTGGTCAAGCTCAAATTTGAGTATCAAAATCATCAAAATCCCTGAAGGCAATCTTAAGTTATTGTACGACATAGAGCTAATTCTCAAAATATGCATTTTTTTATATAAATAAGAAGTTTTTCGACAAAAAATTATTTTTAGATTTTCCTAAAGAATTAAAGGGAGCCTCCTTTGGTCAATTTCAACCTTCAATTTCAAAGGCATAAAAATCCGTGAAGACAATCTTAATTTATCGTATGATATAGAGCTAATTATCAAAATATGCACTTTTTCATATAAAAACGAAGTTTCTCCCCTAAAATCATTTCCCGATTTTTCTCAAATATGAAAGGGAGCTTCCTTTGGTCAAGTTCAACTTTCAGTAAAAAAATATAAAATTAAGTGACGGCAATCTTAAGTTATCGTACGACATAGAGCTAAATCTCAAAATATGCACTTTCATATAAAAACGAAGTTTTTCTCCCTAAAATCATATTCCTATTTTTCTCAAAAACGAAAGGGAGCTTTCTTTGGTCAAGTCAAAGTTTTAGTATCAAAATCATTAAAATCCCTGAAGGCAATATTGAGTTATCGTACGACATAGAGCTAATTCTCAAAATATGCACTTTTTTCAAAAATATTTTCCTGATATTTCTCAAAAACGAAAGGGAGCTTTCTTTGGTCAACTTCAACTTTCATTAAAAAAAATCATAGTAATCAGTGAAGGCAATCTTGAGTTATCTTACGACATAGAAAACACTGACGGACAGACAGACGGACGGACAGGCTGATTACTGTAGAGCGCCGTCATTTCATGGCGGGGCCCTAATAAATACCCAATTTCTTTAAAACCGGAAAATTTATCTTCATTGTGTATAGTCTTTGCCACATCTATATTACTAGTGTCATATATTGCATATTCAACCACTTCCCAATTGCTAATATATGTTTTCGAAGTATACTCTTTACGGCGTTGTCATGCCATTTTCACTTGCTTCATGAGATAAACAGTGTTTTATCGGGTCTTCATTAATATTGCCTTTTAGTAAATATCAAATTATTAACACGGGACTTCCAATATGTTTTAATTCTGATGATGAGAGGTTACTCCTTGAACACGTGGAGCACGTGTACAGCATAACGAAATTAAATATTTTAATGCAACTTCGGTATTTGTTATATTCGAGAAAGGAAATCTTTGTGTACTTGATAGTTGAAGGCAGAAAAGAGTGCCTTGAATTCCATTTAGATTGACTAGATTCTAGACCTATTGAATAATTAACAATGAATGGATATGGAACAACGGCAGTAGAATGAGTAAATGCAAATGAGACAAAATCTCTACAAATACATGGTAACACAGCAATGGAACAACGCTTTTATTGTTGTTCTTCATCTTGAAGTCACCATGAGGCCTTCAACAATGAGCATAACTCATACCTCAAAGCAAGTTCAAGGCGTATTCCCCTAAAATACCAATTGATTATTAACTAAAACTGTACTTATCACTCATTCCATATAAAATCTACTTTTCTAGACAACCCAAAAAACCATTAACATGGAGTGTTACAAAATTGATTAAATATGAATTTACCCACCTCAATAAAGTTCAATTAATGAGTAATATTTTGCATTATTAAAAAACCTTATCTGTGACTACAATAATCACGCAAATTCCTTATGGTAAATAAATATTTATTTCATTATTAATATCAACACCTTTGTAGGTAAACTCGACTGTACCACTCCATTGCTGATAATAGTCATTTATCTGTAGATAAGAAGTTCAAGGTATTAGGATACTCATTGCCTCAATTTAAATTCAGCTACATCAAGACGACCACAAGTTAATTTGATCTTGTTTAATCAGTGCGAACTGAACATTATTTGATCTCCTTTGAATGCAGTTATCTTATTTGATCTAACACAAAAAAAAAACACAAACAAAAAACTCTACAGGTCTTGATCTTCACTGAAAACAAATATCTAATATTTATAAATTATGGACTATTTACGAGGTCAATATATTATATATTGACCTGTTAGGTTTATATTGACCGAGGACGTCATATGTAACAGGTCACAGACACAGACAGGTAAATATATAACATATTGCCGCAGTAAAAGGTCCATCATTGTTATATTACATATGAAGTTTACATTGTATTTCATTGCTTTTTTGTGGACTCAGATTTTTTCAATATGCCGGAATTAGAAATAGAAATAGAAGCTCTGGTCGAAGGAGAAAGTGAATTTGCATATCATCAAGAATTGGATGGTTGCATGAGTGTCAAGGATAGAAAAATGCCAACACATCTGCTATTTTCAAATTTAATAACCAAACAATATTTTTTTTCTTGTTTACGTGCAGTGCCCCAAAATATCATAGAACAACTATTGAATAGATTTTTATCGATTTAATTGGTTCCATATCGCCGCCCCTTAATTATTAATACGTGCAAAACATTTTCTTATACGGTTTTTGAAAACCAATTCATAACATCTTTCTCGGTGAAAAATTATGGCATTGAAAGTCCAACTGAATATAAATTTTGTTATATAGCGTCAATATAGCTAAAATAGAAACATAGCGTCAGTATATTTAAAAATAGAAACATGGCGTCAATATATATATATAAATAGAAACAAAGCAGATAATACACTAAATATTCTTAAAATCGCGTGATCGTTTCAGCCTATGAAATTGATAGGAAACTTTTCCATATGTAATATAACTGAATATCTTACACTGTCTTAAAAAATTACGTTAAGCCTGTCAAGATTGAGATTGGTACTGTTTGAGGGTTAGAGAAGTAATAATTGGTTTTGTCTACGGGTAAGAAAATAACAATAATCAATCAGCTACCAAACGAGCACCTGATGATACCTCAGTTTTTATAGGGTTCACACTGCTAGTGCATTAGTTTTGTGGCGTTTTTGTTCATTTTTGTTTGTTTGTTGTGTCTTTGTCATACTGTCTCAATTCGTCGTGTTGCTGTAAATTGTCGTGATTTATGAATTTCCCCTTTCCTCCTTTTTGCTTCGGTATTCGTTTGCCGATGTATAAGATCAAAATGGCCAGATATGATTATAACAGATCTGCTAGTCATGATAAAAGAGGTGCTCAAATTAATGATTCTGTTGTCATATTCATAAAAATTGAAACAGATGGGCCTCAAATTCCATATTAGTCTGAATTATCCATGCAGAGTATTGAATTAGAAATGATAAGCTCTAAACGGGTTCGCTTAAGATAGATATACACTGTTGCACTGCGCAATTCATTTGCATATTTGAAAAATTAAAGAGTCGGATACGGGTTAGTTTTGATTTTCGGCCGGACTAGTATTGTGACAGCTTTTTTTCTTTGTGACGTCATAGTAGACCGAGAGATGTGAAACGTCAAATTTTGCCCATTTTGCTGCGAATAACTTCAATTTTCCCGTAAAATAATGTTTGAACCAGACACTTCGTAAAAAGCATTGTAACATATACATTTCATCATTGTAATCAAGAGATCATATCATGAACTGTAGAAATATAGAAAACTCTCATGGATAAAAGGATTATTTCTATTAAGCTATTATTTCTATTTCCCCGTGCATTCTATGTAAATTTAGGTGAAAATGCTAAAAATTAGCAAATTTTGACCCATTCTTTTTCTATAAGATTTCGATTTGGTAGGATTGGTATTTCAATTGTGTCGACTAATAGCAAAATCTTATGGATATAAATATTAGTGTCTATCTACCTTAATGGTCATGAATCGTGTTATATACACATAACCTGCCTCAATTGAGGTCAAATGAACAACTACCGTTTGAATTTGATAACTTTGGTAAAATAAAGTAGACTGTTTTTGGTATTTATTTTTGATGTTTTTTAGGGGGGCATTGTTTTATTTGCATTATTTATTTGTATTTTTATTTATCAGTGTTTTGTTTTTGTTTTGATTTTTGTTTTGGTTGTTTTGTTTTGTTTTTGTTTAATTTATTGTTTTATTTTTTTTTTTGTTTGTTTGATTAATTTATCTGCGATAATTAAAGTGAATTATTACTTCAATATTGTCTGCTGAAATTTTTTTTGACGGTTTGTTCACGTTTCTCCCACTTTTTATTTTTCTAATTCACGTTTCTCCCACTTGTGTCAAACAATAGGTGAGCTTGGTGTTTTTATAACAATTAAAATTGTTTATATTAGCAAGGTACAGTAAGACTTTGATAAAGTGAAAATAAAATTATATTTTTTTTTATAAAATAAATTGATATTAAAGAATATAAATAATGTATTCACATTTACGACAAATATCTATGTCAATGTAAAGCTTTTTTTTCTAAATAAACTTCTGTCTTATTTAAGCTTTAAAGTATTAAAATAATTATATTTTGTACCGATTTTACTTAAATAAATAATTATAAAATATGATATTTGATAAAAATGTGTATGTTGTCGATGACTAACATTTTTCTTTAAGCTCAACTAGGAAAAAAAAGGACACAAAAATTGTTATGCTGATTAAATGATGTAAGCCAATTAAAGGTGAGCAACTTATGTGTTTAATCATGAACATTGTCAAAGCCATTTCGAGCACAATAAGCTGAATTTATGGATGAAAGTGGGCTTGTGGTGTTCAAAGCTGAACCAAACAGCTGTGAACATGTTTCACTAGCACAATATATACGTGCGTAATCTTGCTTCGATAATCATTCAGAGTCAGTCAGTAGCGATCAGACATGGACAATATTGTGACAATACATAGTACATAGTACATACAAGTATTATATGAGACAATGGATAACAGATCATATGCACAAGCTTTTGTAGGCATGGATAGAGATGAAAGGCCAACTATAAAAAGGCAGATGACAAGGAAAAATACGTTAGTAATTAGCCCAAGGGACACAAGTAAAAAGGTAGTAGTAAACACCACTGACCTCCTCAATTTCTTTCAAACAGAGATTAATGTTAGAGACTATATAATTTGCTTTCAGAATGTGGGAAACAGTATTTTCCATGCAACCATGGTTGATGAAGAAAAAAGAGATGAATTTCTAGATAAGTATGTGCAATTTGACTATAAAGACAACTGGTTTGAAGTAAAAGAGGCAGACAATCTTATTTGGGAGAAAAAAGAAGACTTTATAAAGGTAATAATATACAATCTACCATACGAAATTAATAACGCAAGTGTTAAGGCAAAACTAGATAGATACTGTGATGTAGTTAAAATTGAAATGCCAAAGTACAAAAGTTATCCAAATATAATGAGTGGTGTTCGTATAGTATATGTCAAAAACATTAGGTATCATATGACAAGGAAACTATATATAAGAGGGCAACTAGTAAGTGTTAAATACAATGGACAACCACAAGGACCACAATGTTACAACTGCTGGGATTTCGGTCATATAAGAGAAAATTGAACAAATGCCCAACGCAATGTATGGGGAAACTTAGGTATGAACTATGGGCCAAATGATAACAATTATGATTATGACTATGATAGGGATTTCCCTGACACATCTAGGCAGGGAAGTCAAGACTCACAAAACTCACAAGAGAGTCAAGACAGTCAAGGTACAGTGCAAAATGTAACAGTAACGCATGAGCATGAGCATGATTCATTAATAGAGGAGCAAAATATACAAAATGAGTCCGTACAAAACGACGAGCAAAACCAAAATGAAAATGAAACAGTTGTACAAAATGAGAAACATGAGGATTCAACTATAGAGGTAGACTCTGAGGTAAATGAAGAAGAAAACAATGTTGAAATAGGTAAAACTATGGAAGTTTCGCAAAATAACGAGCAAAACACAACAGATGAGCATGAGGAAGGAGAGATAATTGAAAATACTGATACATGGGATAAAATGGTAGATAAAGAAGATAAAGTAGATAAGACAGATACTGAGACAATAAATGAGACAAAACTAGATAGCTTAGATACTTTTGAGGATGATATAGCTAAACAAGATGATGGCAAAAAATTAGAACAAAAAGTAAAAAAAAACAGGAGTACGTAAAGGTGAACGAATATCTAAAACTTATGATCTAACAACAAAACCCTGGATAAACAAGGGTCACAATAGAACAATGTATAGGGAGAAAGCCGATGAAAGGAAACGAGAAAGGGAAAGTCTAGAACATAACAAGGAGACCTTTTTGAAACAAGATAAGAAATAGGTCAAATATGGACAAGATAGATATGTATAGTTCCTATCCCCTTTCTTTAATAGTCCATAATGCTAACAAACCCCTGCACTTTTTTGCTTACAGCACTAATTGTATATAATATGAGAGTAATTACATTGAATGTTAGAAGAGCTTTAGAAAAGAAAATTGTAAATATTTTTGATAAATATGAAAATTATGATTTTATAGGGTTACAGGAAACTGGAATTTTAACAGAAAAAACATGCAAAGAAATCAATTAAAAAGGTAAATATTTTATGTTTCATAATTTATATTCACATTCATATGGAGTTATAAGTCTGGTATCAACAAATCTGAAAAATGTTAAAAATTATGATTTAAATCCTGAATTTAAAGGTAGATTAGTACATACAAGTTTTGAAGACAGTAATAAAACTAAACATATATTGAATATTTATGCAACAGTCAGAAATCGTAGAGAAGAGCATATACAGTTTTATACAAATCTTTTTAATTATGTACAGCAGTTGAATTTGAATAAGAATGTAAATATAATGCTTTTAATGGATGACTTTAATATGGTTGAAAATAGTATGGATACTAAGAGTAAAAAGAAAGCCACTGATGATGAAATTGTGGATTTGTTTACAAGAATAAAAAATATGTATAATTTAATAGATATATATAGAAATATGTACCCAGATAAACGTATATATTCTTGGACGCAGGGTAATAGTGGATCTAGATTTGATAGAATATATGCTGATCAGTATGTTATATCCAAAGTAAAGAATATTGAATATACATATAATGAATATTCCGATCACAAAAGTTTATCGCTAGATTTAGGTTAAAATAGGGATAAATGGGGGTCAGGTTTTTGGAAACTAAATGAAAGTCTTCTTGAAGATGAACGATATGTAAATTTAATTGTTGATTATATTAAATTTTGGCAGACACAAAAATATAATTATGATTTATTAGAGTGGTGGGAACTTTTTAAGAAACAGGTAAAAAATATGACTATTGGATACTCGAAACTAGTTTCATCAAAAAGAAGGGGTAAGTTATTACAATTATATAGAGAATTACAATGTGAGGAAAATAGAGATCAGGTAAATGAAGATAGTATTATGAAAATACAAAAAGAGGTTGTCAATTTGGAAAATTATAATAAAAAAGGTATATTAATTAGGTCAAAACAGGATTTTTATGAGGAAGATATAGAGAATATTGATATTTTTAAGTTGGCGGAGGAGAAAAATGGGGTAAAAAAGGAAATAAAAATATTAAAAGATAAAAATGGGAGAATTACAGAGAACAAAGAAGAAATTATTGATATTGTTAAACATTTCTATACAGAATTGTATAGTTCAGGTAATTTATCAGAAGACCATATGGATCTATACTTGGATAATTTAAATTTAAAAGAATTGGGTGAAAATGATAGAGTGCTCTTGAGTACCTTTATGACAAAAAATGAATGTTATAATATTATTAAAGATTTTGAAAATAATAAAAGTCCAGGAATAGATGGAATTGGGAAAGCTTTTTATTTGAAATTTTGGCATGTTATTGGTGAAAATTTAACAAAAGTTCTTAATAATGTGTATTTACATAATAAACTTACAGATACAATGAAAACAGGTATAATTTCATTGAGCTATAAAAATAAGGGAGATAAAAAAGAGCTTAAGCAATGGAGGCCTATTAGTTTACTTTGTTTTGATTACAAAATTATTGCTAAGTTTTTGACAAAAAATCTGTCTAAAGTTATAAATAAATTGCTGGATAGTAAACAGACTGGAGCAGGACCAGGTAAAAGTATATTTGATAATTTATTTTCAATAAATGACATAATGGATTATATGAATAGGAAAAAAATGAATGGCTATTTAATTACCTTTGACCAGGAAAAGGCTTTTGACAGAGTTGAACACAGTTTTATGCTTAAAGTTTTGAAAAAAATGAATTTCCCAGATTATTATATGGATTGGATAAAAATATTATATACAGATATTAAAAGTAAAGTACAAGTTAATAGACTATTAACGGACAACATTGACATAACACGTTCAATAATACAGGGCTGTCCGCTCTCAATGTCGCTGTACGCACTGGTAATAGAAGCACTGGCTTGTAGTATTCGTAGTAATAATGAAATAACAGGTATTAGAGTTCCAAATTTAGATACTGAGGTAAAATTATTTCAGCATGCAGATGACTGTTCCACCATTGCAACTTCCATGAATGAATACAAACAGTTTATTGATGAATTTTCCAGGTTTGGTCAAGTTTCAGGTTCGAAAATAAATTCTGAAAAGACAGAAATATTAAAATTAGGTAATCCATGTGAAAATACCGAGTATAATCATTTATTCAAGGATACAGTTAAAGTTCTGGGAATTTGGTTTGGGAAAAATTATATGGAAAACAATTGGTTACCTATACAGGATAAAATAGAAAAATCAGTGAGGGAATGGGAAAAAAGGAAGCTTACTTTTACACATAAAATATTGATCATTAATACATATCTTTTCAGCAAACTGTTATATGTTGCAAGGGTTATCCCCCCTGACAACAAAACTATTCAGTACATAAGTAAGTATATTTATAATTTCTTCTGGACAAGTAATTTTGAGCTAATGAAAAGGGAATCATTACAAGTTTTAAAAGATAAAGGTGGTCAACAAGTACCAGATATTACAACAAAGGTAAATTCTATGTTATTGTTAAGAATAGTAAGTTTATTACAGGGAAATGAATCTGTGTGGACAAAATTTTTTATATATTATCTAGGGTTTACTGTTAGGGATATCTTACCTGCTTTAGCGACAAATGAATACCAGCATAATGTCTTTAGTATTCCTTCAATATATCTGAGAATTCGACAGTTGTATCTACAAAATAAAGAGAAACTTAAATTTAATAATAAGGTAACATGTAAAAAAATGTATTGGTCACTTATTGACTGTAGAAATATTAAACATAAAGTTGAATATACATATCCATATATTAATTTTGAAAAAATATGGAGTAATATTGTGAAAATCAAAGGTAATTACATGAGAGATTTTATATATGAAGTTGTACATGATTGTTTACCAAGTTTGGGAAAATTAAAAATAAGGGGTGTGTATTCAAAAAATGATTTGTGTACATATTGTAAGTCAAAAATTGAAACTTTACAACACATTTTTGTGGAATGTAGAGGGCTTTTATATCTTAGAAGGCTTATAGAAGTTTCTATTAATACTGAAACAAGTATTAATAATTTTAAATTTAAAACAGAGAGTTTACTTTTCAATTATGATATGGAGATTTATCCATATTTATATGCTTTTTATTTTTCTCTGTGGTACTACAGAAATTACTTAAAAACAGATAGAAATTATATGTTACTGTTAAAATACTATGAAGAATTTCAAAAGTTTAAACTGAAAAACATATTAGCATAGTAATACATAGTTATTTATAGTTTACTACAGTAAAAATGTAAATAGTGTACATACCTTCTTGATTAATAAATAAATAAAATGTTAATAACAGTCGAACAGCAAACCCGCGATTTGACCGTTACAGCTATTGTTTTCAAAACCACGAGTGCAGGGGAAGATAATCCAAAAAATCCCGCTAGGTGGCGCTTTACAAAATCCCGCAATAATTTTCCATTCGCACTGTTGTCGAAAAAACGTGAAATATTATATTAAATCAACAAAAATATTATAAAAACATGATTGTTATTATATGTTTACATATTTTTATCAATGACTGCATATGTAAGACACACAAAATAGTGTTATATCAGCCATAAACGTGTCTCGAATCGTGCATTCCAGAATGTGTGAAAACACGAGGTTCGGTTTGTTTACATTTTTCATCCAATGAAAAAGCTGACAGAATTCCATATTAGGGCATAAAATTGATGATGTAGTAGTGATATAGCATCCTCAACCAATAGAAAATGCCGTCTCAACGGGAATTCGCGTCACCCTGAACAGTAAACATTCCTGAATGAAAATTCGACGAGGCATGTTGTTGTGATTTTTTCACTGCATTTTTATTAACCTTTGCATGTTATGGTAAGCATTTATCCCTTAAAACGTCCGTACAGTGTGCAGAATGCTTGTCCTAGCTTAGAATTATGCATAACTTGTTATTCTAACCCAAATATAACATAAAATGGTCATTGTTTACAACATTTAACGACCCCCCTTTTCGGCGTCGACCCATCAATGCATCATGTTTTCGCTAATTCCCAATTTTGTTAAGTAATGTCTGTACACACAATATATCCTGATATAAATTTATGTCAGCAGGTAAAAATTTAATTCAGAAAATGGCAAATTTTATCCATATTTTCCATTTCCCAATGTTGTGTACACCACTGTAACCAGGTATTGAATTACACACCACTGTGATATTATGACACACATGTTATTAGCTTATTATTTTGCTTTATAATTGCATGTTACCACATTAATCACATTTAATTGATTGTGTAAACTGCATGTGTTTTGCAAGATCATAGTATTCAAGGAAATTATGCCTCAAAAAACTAACTGCTCAGAGGCCCATAGTGGCAGGCCCCCTGGTCCCTGTGTTCAGTGTAAGGAACCTTATTCAAAGTCGTCTCGTTATGTTCATTTGATTCAAAAGAAAAATGATCCGAAGCAAGAGGTTGTATATCGGTATGCGAAAGAAAAATATAATTATGCAGATGATGATTGCATTTGTCGCAAATGCTATATGAGACTTACAAGTGCTATGAAACACGATAATGTAGAGGAGCCACTTACTAAAAAATGCAAGCGTGACAATGTAGATGTTGCATATCCATCGTGTAGTACTGTTGAAACAAGGATGGATGTCAATGTTTCATTTGAACTTGACCAAGTTGATTTCGCACAGATATTTGAAAGTCAGAATGAAACGAATACAACTCATAGTACATGTTATTTACAAATATGCGACAAACTGGCAGATCACAAAACTACAATTGATGTGCACATGTTTGTTTTCAGTTAGAAACTGAAAGTCTAGACACAGATATAAATTTAGAAGTAAATCTATGCAGGCAACATTATCAGAAGTATAAAAATTATGAATCTTTACAGTCATGTTACATATGTGATAAGACAACCTCAAATAAAAGATCTGTTATCATACCGTCTGAAAAAATTGATCTTTTCAGTGTGTATTTGAATCATGAATTGAAGGTGGAAATTGATGCCTCAGAAGGCAGAATCATTTTATGTCTTAAGTGTAATAAAAATTTTAACAAATTTGAAAGATCTGACGACTCCTTAAATGAACTTTCTAAATCTGATGACTACTTAACTAAATGTTTGTTACAGTTTGACCGGGTTGAATGCCAAAATGTTGTCCCAGAAAATCTTGACCGTTACTGTTTTTACCCTATTTTAGAATTTGTAGTTGGCGAGTTCTTATGCAACAAAGCATTGTTGTTACCGGATTTGTATAAAAAATTTGAAGATTTAGTTGACAAAACTGCAAATCAGTCAGTCTATTTCCCTTTATTTGAAACTGAAATGAATAAAATCAAACATGATTCAAATTGGCTGTTTAGGATGTTAAAATGTAGTTTGGGTCCTTCACTTTTACACTATGTGCCAAGTCAGAGGAGAATGGGAAGAATGTTGTATAGAAATGGTGCAAACTTGCTCGAATGTTTGCATTTGGCACTGGTACAACATCAGAAGGAAATGTCGGAACTCAAGACAAATAATGACGCCCTAACTAAAAAAATAGGTTCAGTTATAGAGGGGTCCTCAATTGACAGAATTCATTTTCTGGACAATTCATTGAAAGCAACAAGTCAGTGTGTTAAATCTTATGTTTCTTCAAGAGTTAAGGCAGGGGGTATCCCTAATATTGATTCCTTCAATTTGATTGATGAAGTTAAGAAAATAGATCCAGCTTTATGGAATTTTATTTATAGACTTACAGCAAATGAAAATGAAGAAAAAGTACTGAGACAAAGTTGGTTCAATTGGGACACACTATACATTGGCACTGGAGATTCTAATATAAGGCTTTTCCCTAGGCTATACATAGCCAGTTGCATTTTTAATGCTCAGAATTCTCATTGTGTGGAACCTCTCCACTTACTGCTGACTGACATTGTGGACAAATATAGTGGGTCTTCAACAGATTTGATTTCTATAATTGCTCGCATTGGTGCTGGTGTTTCAAAGGATTCCTTGAGTCGATTTATCTCTAGTAAATGTAGTGACTTGTCTGAACAAAATGAGGTCATTAATACTAGCAGCTTTGCTGTAGCTTCATTTGACAACCTTGACAAAAACCAGAGTTATGCTAAAGTAGTACATGGAAAAGATAGATCTGGTTTCCATGGTACCACAATTCAGGCAGTTTTCCCCAGACCCAGTGAAAAAAATGAAATTTCCGAATTAATTGGAGATGAAATCGCTTTACCATGTACCAAGTTTGATTTAAAACAGACGAAAAAAATGAATGCAAGATCAGTGTCGCCTGCCTTAATAAAATCACTTAAAGAACCAGAAGACAAAATTGGTGAACCCTCTCCAATAAGGGCTAATAAATTCTCCCATTTAAGTTATGGAGATTTCTTAGTAACTGGTGATGAGTCCTTGGCATGGGATGGTTTTGAAACTAAATTGTCTGGATATAGTTTTTCGAAATACCTGATTCAAGAATGACATACATGTAGACTTACCTGGTCTTAAGACTTTCTTGTCATATTCTGAAACACACACTGAAAAATCTGAATTTTGTTCGATTGCCGTTTTAGATGAGACAGCAGATTCAAAGGCCACAGTTTTGAAAACTTTGAATATTCTCCAAAAAAAGTTTCAGATAGGTATAAAGCTTCAGTATTTAGTTGTTGTTGGTGACGGGAAATCCTATGACCATTTAATCAAATTAAAATCAGAATATGGTGGTTCATTAAGTTGGGTTTTGCCATACCCAGGTGATTGGCACATACTAAAAAACATATTGCCAATTTTCATGAAAATTTATTATGTTGCTGGACTGAAAGAACTTGCTCAAAAATATCATAAAGGGGCCACCCTGAAAACATTGGTGGAATGTTCAAAATTTTCCATGTCGCACAGATTTTTTCTTCACATATGGGAAGCAATGTTCAGATTGCAGATTGAATTATTTTTCAAATCAGGCAGTTCGGACAAAATTATAGATTTTAAAAAGGAACTGGAAGAAGTGATAAATATTGCTTTTCGAAAAACTGAACAATGTGAAACCCCCCTTTCAAGTACATGGGCAAATATTTTAGACATCAAACATCAGTTTGTGGGTACTGCACAAAACTTAAAAGGTGACTTTATTGCTTGGCGAGAACATTCTTCTAATGTCTGTGACACTTTCAAATTCTGGGATACATTTATTCATGTAGATTTTATGTCTTACCTTGGATTGTATTTGGCAATTAGAAGTAGGGACTGGGATCTGAGAAACGCATCTTTGAAAAAACTTTCCTGCTTATTTTATGCATTTGATAGACACAACTACATGCGTATGATACCCTACCACTTAGCAGATTTGTCTACTTTCCCCAAAGCAGTATTAAGGCATTTAAGAACTGGATGTTTTTCAGTCTCTTTTTCAGGGGCCTCTTTCTATTCTGTAGCATTGGATGAGGCCCATGAGATGGAGATCAATCTGAAAACCAAAAAAGCAATCAATACATACAGCCAAACCTCATTGGCAGCATTTACAGTGTATCTCCCTTATAGAGCTGAAACTCTGCACAATTTGAAATCTCAGTTACAGCTGGAAAAGGGAGATAACCATAGACACAAAGATGCTGCTGCCCAATTTATAAAAGAAGAAGAAAAAACTATCAGAATGTATATAGATAAACTGAGAGTTTCATCACTGTTTATTGAAAATAAAGGCAAAACTCTTTGTCATCTATTTACACAGATTGAATCTTCCCAAGCTCAAGCTGAAAATTTGCTGAAGTATAGAGAGCTTGGAACTGAAGATATGAAAAATTACATAGAGTGTTTTTTAATTCGAGTCGCAGACTTGTCCTCAAAACCCCCACCAAGAAGACGTCGCAATTTAAAAACTTTTACAGCTCCTAAAATTTCGGTGCACAAACAAAAAAGTGAAATAAAAGACAACAAGACTGTTATTGAATGTTTAAGGAAGCAAATTGCTTTTTCAAAATTGACAGGAAAAGCTGTTGCTGACTTAGATTAGTTTGCCACCCTCCCCAGAGCCATTTGTGACACTTTTGGTATACCAGAAAAGGGGCAAAAGTCCAGTGCTACAAAAGTTTTAAAATCTTTGTATACAGAAGCTTTTATCTCAAACTTACCACATACCACAGAATTTACAGCCACCATACTTGAAGGGATGTTCATGATCAATACAAGCCCACTTCAACAGCTACATAAAACTTTTGCAGACTATGCTGAATTCCTTTTTTCTAGATGGGTAGTTAAATCTTATAAAACATATAAAGCCACACAAGTACATGTCATTTTTGATCACCACAACAGACATGGCATTAGTGCTAAGGACATTGAAAAGGCCAGAAGAGACAGATGTAGTGGTATTGACAATTTTGAAACAATCACTTGTGAAACATACCTCCCTAGTAACTGGCGAACTTTTCTTTCAAATAGAGAAAATAAAAGAAAGCTTGTGAATTTTCTGTCTCACTACTTTTTGAAAATAGCATTGAAGACATTTCCGAACAATGAATGCCACTTTATAACCGCCGGAGGCTTTGATGGTGAGCATATTGATGAGGTTTCAGGTAGCTATGTGGCTGTTGAAGGAGGCATTATCACATACCCTGAAATGAGAGCAAATCATGAAGAGGGTGATAGCAGGGTCTGGTTACACGCTGCAAAGACTGGTGCCAGCAGAGTTATAATTTACAGCCCAGACACAGACACATTGTTTATTGGCCTACCACAAATTAAGAATTTAGAGGGTAAAACTGTCTTTTTACAAATCATGGACACTGCCTATGAAAAGTCATTTGTAAACATGTCTCGGCTGGTAACTGATATTTCAAACGACATGTCCTTAAAAGCATTGTCAGATATTGAAAATTGCATCCAGATGCTATATATTTGCAGTGGCTGTGATTTTGTATCTTTCTTCCGAGGATGTGGCAAGAAAACATTTTTCGATTGCTTTCGAAAAAATTCAGAGTTTATATCTCACGACCTGTGTAGCACCAATGTTCAGGGTCTTTATGCTTTTTATAGACTTATAGCTTGTGTTTATTTTTCCAAACACAGAGCAGCATTTCAGCCCTCCACTTCAGCTAAAGAAATGTTTGATAACATAGAATGTGAAGACCATGATCTTAAGCATTGGCTTATGATACAAAGTATCAGAGAAAAAATGTGGGAAAGAGTTGTGTCAGAAGACCAGATGATCCCAAATGCTGATGCTTTAAAGTTACATTGGCAGAGGTGTTGTTGGGGACAAACACTTCGAAACATTATGACATTAAGTCCTTTGAATGAGAATGGGTGGGCCCTAAAAAATGATGAAATATCTGTTGTATGGGACACAGATGACAACCTTAAGAGAGTTAAAGACACAATCCATTGGTACACAAAAGGTTGTTCATGCAAAAGTGGTTGGGCTACAAACCGGTGTAGTTGCAAACGCCAGACTGACCAACAGGGGAGAAAATTAGGTGGTTATTGTGGACCTGGTTGTAAGTGTCAAAATTGTACAAACCTCCCCAATGTCAAGACTCAGTTGTTAGAGACATATGAGGAACCACCAGAAATAGAGGTTAGTGATGATGACGATTTAAGTGAATGTGGTGATGATCCTCAGGAGGATTATAATCCACAGAATGAAGAACATAGTGTTGAAGATGTGCAAGATGATGAATATAGACAGTATTGGGACACTTTTGAGGAACTGTTCCTATAATCCTGATAAAAACAAAGATTTCAATGTTTTTAAATGAAACTTACAACCATTACTAACAAAAAACTAAAATGCAGTAATATTTTGCAGGTTATTCTGACAGACCATTATACAACATCATGGGTTTCAACAACTTGGTACCAAATGTTTTAGTTTTAGGACACAGTTTTGTTGCCCGACTTAGAAATGACATTCGCGACAGGCATGACCCCTTGCATCTGCTTCCAAATTTGGGCCTAGCACAGGCAGCTGTCCGGTTTCTTGGATTTAGGGGTGGCATTATCCAAAGATTGATTGAAGATGTGCACGACCGTTTGAGGAGAGAAATTACACAGCACCCCCCTAATCTGCTTATTTTACAGATGGGGGGAATGATATTGACCGACCAGATTTTGATATTGGTGGATATGTTCATGATGTCCTTTTCTTGATAGACTTGCTTCAACATCATTACCTTGTCAATAATGTTGTTGTTTGTGAAATTTTTCCCAGGCTGTCTACCCGGATTGTTTCATTTCAACGGTATCAGGAAATAAAGGATTGCATTACTTTTGTGTTATCTTCAGTGCTTTCAGAGACTTCTAATGCTTGGTTTTGGAGACATCGTGAAGGCCTGATGACAAGTGATGACTATTTTTTGGACGACGGAGTGCATTTGAACATTATTGGAACAAGGCGATTCTATCGCAGTCTCAGAGGCATTGTGATGCAGTTTTATTCACAGTAATTTGGTATCATCCTGATGTATCGTTTTAGATAGTTTAGACCACTGACACACACAATTAAATGTCCCAGTCTAAAAATTCCTTTTCCTATGATTTTGACACAAATCCACATTTTCACACACAAAAGCAATAATCTTCACATTCTATGTTATTTTTTTTCTTGTTTGAACTTAGGATGTATGACAAAGACAAATGACTTGTATATGTGACTAGATCAACATGGGTTGATCGTTTTACTAACCATATTATATCTCCCACACATGACCAACATGGGTTGGTCCAAAAAATGTACCTAGTATATACATGTACCTATGTGGTGAGTCTGTTTAGACCTTCAGACTGACAGAAACCTACAGAATATGTGACATGCTCTTTTTAATATAAATATGATACAGTCTTTACAAGTTTCACTCTGTAACTGTACAAAAAAAAACAAAAAGTTATAAATTTGTAGATATATTGCATGACAATTAACTTGCATGGCATGCTGTTTTGAAATTTATTATTTAGATATGGGAAATGTATTGTGATTAGTTACGATTCATATTTCCCTTTCGATTGTTCCCTGTAAGGGGACGACCATTTGATTCTGAGGGGGGGGGGGGGGCTAACCAGAATATTTATTTTCAAAATTTTGCGGGCCAGAATATTTATTTTTTGCCGCTTTGCCGCGAAAATATTTATTTTCAATGACATAATTGTATCGTACCCCCACCCCCTCAGAATCATATGGTCGTCACCTAATTATTTGTTTAATTATCAGTATGTCTGGAAAAATTCACCATCAATACATGTACCAGTATATTTACTTTCAGATCAAAATTTTTAGAGTAAGTAAAAAATATGTATACACATTAGAATACTTGGTTTTGGCTCATATTTTACTCTTCTACTTATTCTTTTTGGTGTAATATTTATCTGCTTTAAATTTATTGTATTCGTAAAGTTCTACCAAAATGTATAACTGAATTGGTGCTGGAAGTTTTTTTTTACTCTTTCATCATTTAAATATGTGTCGCAGTTGCAATATTTTATTATTATTACATTTGAAATCATGATGTTGAAATTCCTATAAACTACAAAAGAACTTTTGAATATATATTTGCATGTTGTGGGTGTAAGGGTACAACCATTTAAGAAGTGGGAAGGGGGTTAAACCTATAAGAGTTTTATTACTTTGAAATCTTAAATTAAGTTTTCACTTTGTAACGTTAAATGAAGTTTTTCAATCTGAAATTTATTTTATTCTGTCTGTTTTTTCAAACAATAAATATGAATGGTTGGTCCCTACCCAGTAGTTAGTGATATCCCTTCCTAGCTTAGGGATGCTGCATGTAGTTATTTTCTTAGAAGCTAGGGGCAGAACTCAATTTCATATTTATTTTCATCAGTCTTGTACTAGATAAAATATTCTCATATTTCAGCTTTTGTGTTCTATTATTTAGGCAAATCCTTATTTTTCTTATTTAATATTTTTATAAAGTTTGCTTAGTGAATCTTGTTGCAATCAGTCACATTGCTATTTTTTTTATTATATACTTCATATATATAGATGATTTAGTAAGCTTAACATTTGCTCAAATTTCATAAACATTTTCCCCTATTACTTACAATAAAACAAATTAATCTATTTTCATTCAATATTCATTTATTCAAGTTTGCATATATTTTTTATTCTAAATTTTTAAATTAAATAAATTTTATAGCTTGGTAAAATTACACGAGTTCTGCTCATGATTCATCCAAAGAATTTAAACTTTTTGATGAATCGCTAGAGGGCCTGTGAAAATTAATATTATTTTCACAGTGATCCACCAATAAAACCGGTGGACGTGTAAATTGTGGTTTTCTATCCTTCTTTTTCAGTATTCTGTAAGGGGGGATAGGATACCACCTATATTTATTCTTGTAAAGATGAAATCATGTTGTTTTCATACGTTAAATTAATAATATAAAGTAGTTGGAACAGTAGTTAGCACCTGCAATGTATATATTCCACCACTAAACAGCGATTTGATTTTCACCTTGGTATTTTTATTTTATTTTTAGAAACGGACATATATGATTTTTGAGTTATCTTCCTTGACCGAAAATTTTTCGGCACGAAAAAGATGACAGAATCTTATATTAACGAATAAAAACACATAAAAGAAGAATATTTCGTCCAAGAAATATAAAATATATTGCTATGTGAAGTCTGGTATCGTCACCCTTCCGAAAACCTGATATATTTGCAATTTTTGTCACGGCGTGGGCAAATGCCATCGAGGGGGTCATCTGGTAAAACGTGAAAATATTAATATTTACCTGGGTGAATTACAAAAATAAAGTATACTTTTAGTGAGAGAAATGATATATGAATATAAAACAATGTACGAATGCCAGATTACTTCCACGGTGTTTAAGTACGAGGTCTTTCTTCTACAATATTGATGATCGATAAAAAATTCGACATTTTGAAAGTATTATCACGTGACCGTGGTTTTACTAGAGACGCCATTATCGGGTTTGCTTTTCGACTGAATAAGAGCACAGTGATGACTAGGTAACTATAATCCATTAGTCGTATAATCCTAAGTGTTTATTACGGCGGTGGAAAATCCCTTTTATACTAGATATTTGTAAATACAACATAAATACATGGTAACATCCTATCTTTGTGTAATATTTTTTACTACTGAAACAGACAGCGAAAACTAACGGTACTTTATATAGTATTCTAATGTAAAAATGTAACGATTATTTTGATTGGTCAATTTTTTAGAAAAACTTTCAATCCTATGTGTTTCTACAACGTCCGCGCGATATAAATAACGGTTGTTGCTAATCAATTTCATTCATTCATTTAAAGTACAGTTCAACCTAATTTAAAAGTACATGTAAATTATGTAAATAAAAATAATATTATACTCTACCCAAATAACCAAACTTCCTTCTTTGCATAGTGTAGCACATCTGATCTAATATTTAATCATACTAATAATCCCGATCTATTATTTTAAATAAATTGCAGAAAATAAATAAATATAGGTGTAAGTCTGTATAATAGGTGTAGCATGGGAATTTATGAATGGCAAACATTTTTCTGTAAAACAATTATTTTTAACTTCTGTTTTTTTTTTTGGTTATTGTTATATTGTAAATTGTTAATTTGTAAAAAAATAAGCCCCC
>MJUU01003638.1:0-39348 GCA_002080025.1 Modiolus philippinarum | reverse complement strand
AGTCAGTAGCGATCAGACATGGAACTTCCAGCTGAACTCCAAACCTATCTTGCTGCCGCCATCAAAGATGGAATGGAAATGAAATGGACTTTCTCCACTTCAGAAAACAAGACAGAGGTAAAACTGACGTTGATCAAGGTTCCGGAGAAACCGAACAAGGCCCAGAAAAAGAACCGTTCTCCAGCCACAAGGAAGAGAAACGCTCGTCGTCTCGCCCAGTGGCGCCAGAACAGGAATGCCGTTGAAACCACTGCAAAGACAGTACTTAAAGAAACAACAACACAAGAAACACAGACACCGGGGAAGGCAACAGCTAGCCAAGGAAGCAATACACCACTACCACGAAGAATCTCCAGGTCTAACGCAAGCACTAAAACAACAACAAAGAAAGGGAGACAACTCACACCATCAAAGTATAGAAATGAAGACGACAAACTTGGGGGAAGAAAATGGACGGGCTCGACAGTAGTAGTCAGCCCATACAATGAGAAACAACGCTGCTATAGAAAGGAATTTGAGGACAACTACATCCACTATAGCGAAGGATTCGACTTAGAGAACGTAGACCTGGAGAAGTACCAAGACTCCTCCAACAACGACACAACATCTAGTCGTCCCTTGACACCACAGGCAACACCATCAGCTCGGGCCAAGGAAAGGAAAAAATTCAAACCAAAAAAAAAAAGGATTAAACGTTCAAGAAGAAAGTCATCTGTCCGCAATTACCAGTTTGGTAAGCCGGACGTTAAACCCTCACAACCAACCAACCAATCGATAATCATTCATTGCTAGTTCATCATTCAAAGTAGACACCGGTCTAGTTATAGCATATACAAACGAAACATTTTGTCAGTTTGGTCAGTCAAGGTGAATAGACGTATTTTGTTTTTCGTCCCACTTGATGTGAAATAACACGAAATAATATGGCTGATACAAAACAAGAACCCGACGAGAATGATAATGATAACGAAAGTGTTAATACGGAAAATACAGATGCTACAGAAGCAAATTATGCAGATATTAGAATACCAAAATTTTTGAAAAGGGAATTAACCTTGGTGGTTAAACCTATAGGAGCAGAGTCGCAGGTAAATAAAATCAATACTAGTGATTTACTGGCATGGTTTCAAGTTAAATTGAACATGAGTGACTACATGAATTGTTGTCAAAAAATCGGTCAGTTATATTATCTTAACCTTAAGAATTTCGAATGTAAAAATGTATTTGAAAGTGAATTTACACGTATTAAAATACAGGGTACTGAATATGAGATAAAACAGGCAGAACCTCTTCGATTGGAGAATAGACGTAACACAATAGACATTTTAATATATTGTCTTCCATATGAGATCAGTGTTTAGTCTGTCTATCATAAACTGAAATCGTATGCCAATATCATTGATATCCATACCCCATATTTTAGAGCATTTCCTACGATAAAATCAGGCGTTCGAATAGTTTTATGTTCCCAAATATATCATGACATTCCACGGAAATTGTACATTAAGGGACAGTTGGTCTCGGTGAGGTATGAGGGGCAACCACAGGGAAAGAAATGCTATAACTGTGGTAATTACGGCCATATAGCACAGGGTTGGCAAAAAAGCGGGAAATACTAATATTTCCCAGGACGGTGGGAAATACTGGGAATTCCCGGGGAATACTGGTAATTCCCGGACAATACTGGGAAATATACTGTCAAATGATATAACTTCAAAACATTGTAGTTTAAAGTGCAACAAATGGATCAAATATGTCTTAATGGATGTATAAATAGGGAATTTCATTTTCTCCCACTACCATATGACTATTCCAAATAAGTAAAGCACTAAAAGTCTTCCGATTTTCAGTATTAAACATGACCTCTATTCAATGGTAATCATTGTAATTCCTTGAAATGCATTTGCTTTGTATTAATGTTTTTATAAACAAGAATAAAATTCATTAAGGTACTAATATTTGTCAAAAATATTTCATTTAACAATTAAAATTTGACAAATGTGAGAGTGTTAATTACTAAAACAACATAAATGTCAATGATGGGCTTGGTTATGTTTAACACTTCAATACATCAAATTATTTCATAAAGGAATGTTTTCATAACTACCTAGATTTAAAAATAATATGAAAAATACATATGTTTTTTTAATTGAAAAATTAATTAAATGCATTTCAAACACAATTAAATTTAAAAAAAATAGAATTTAACAAATAGTTAAGAATATTTTTGTGTCAAAAGGACTTGATTTGAGTCATTTTTTCATATTTCCCACTTTTTGAAAATGAGCAGTATTTCCCAGGACGGTAATTCCCGGTAATTACCAGTGGGAATTACCGCCACTGGTATTTCCCGACCAACCCTGATATAGCAAGTGCCTGTAGGGCAGAGACGAACAATAAACAAGAGAGCAATACACATTGTTTTAACTGTGGTGAAGATGGCCATACATCAAAAAACTGTACGCAGCCACAAAAAGAAGGGGAAATTACTGACACTGACACCGATGACAAAGAAAATATGTTGTCAGACAGAGATGAACTTAGTCATTCTCATTCACAAAATGTGCTAGAATCAATTAGGGATTTAGTAGCTTTGCCGGATATGATGAGTCCGATACCTGACAGGAATCCAAGTGCCTCCGTGGCACAAGAAGGAGATAAAATGAAAGTAAAAGAAAGGGTGGTAATAAAAAAGGGAAACAAAAAAAGAGAAAAGATAGGAATTCGTCAGGGTCAGCGACGACAGATGTCCAAAAAAAAAGAGTAAACAAAATTAACTATACTATTATTAAAATGGATAAGTATTTCCTACTAACATCTTTCTTAATCTGCACTCTGTCTATGGCTGTAAACTTAAAAATTGTTAGTCTTAATATAAGGCGAGTTTTGATTCCAAGTTAGAAAATATTTTAAAACAATTTATTGAGTGTGATTTAATTTGCCTACAGGAATGTGGTTACATGAAAACGAATATTATTGAGCAAATTGTGTCCTCTAATTATGAATATTTTTATTCTCAAGGGCAAACGCATACTGAAGGTGTCATATCACTAGTCACTAAACAATTACAAAACATACAAAGTCAAGAAATCCCAAATAAATTTACAGGGAGGCTGTGTCACATTAGTTTCACTTTAGAAGAAGCTAAATATAACGTGTTGAATTTGTATAGCCCGTGTAATGAGGGTGAACAAAGACAATATTTCAGAGACATCGTGGACTACTGTCGACAAATTAAAACAAACAGTGAGAATTATATTGTGGTGGGAGATTTTAACTGCATAGAGTCGCCCTTAGATTAAAAAAATCCAAATGCACGTGTTTATAGAGACGTGTCAGAGTTATTAAAAAATATATATGTAATACTTAAAAGATATTTCTGGACAGAAATACCCAAATAAAAGAAGTTACACATTCTCTAATTCTAGAGGGCATAGCACAAGGATAGATAAAATATGTCTACCCCAATACATGTATGATAAATTAAAAGAAATAAGACATATACCATTTATTGAATCTGATCATAAGGCAGTTACAGTTATTATTAAATTAAAAAGAACAAAATGGGGAAATAGCTACTGGAAATTAAATGAGGGATTATTAGAAAATGAAAACTATGTTCAGTTTATAAAAACATTCTGGAGAGAATGACAAAGAAAAAAGGGTATATATAATATAAGGGATTGGTGGGAGTTGGGAAAAGAAAACATTAGAGAAATTACTATTTTATTTTCTAAGATGTAAACAGAGAAAGAACAAAAAGAACTTGAAAAACTATATTCTGATTTGGAATTGGAAGAGAATCGTAATGAAATTGATAATGTAAAAATTAATAATTTAAAAGAAAATATTTCAAGTTTGGAAAGTAAAAAAAATTAAAGGTTATCTAATTCGATCAAGACAAGAAGATATTAACAATGCGGAATTATTTAAGATAGCTGAGGAAAAAAGGGGGGTACGTAAAGAAATCAATGCAGTTTACGACAACAATGGTAATATCAAGGAAAATAAAGAAGACATTATAAATGTAATAAGTAAATTTTATGAAGATCTTTATACTGGACAAAATATTGGGCAGAATAATATTCAGCAATATTTGCAGAAACTAAATTTGAATACACTAAATGATGAAGATAGAATCTAATTTCTTACATTTATTGAAAAAGATGAGTGTTTTAAGATTATTAATAGTTTTGAAAACAATAAGTCTCCTGGTAAAGATGGACTTGGAAAGGGTTTCTATCTTTGTTTTTGGGATATATTGGGAGACGACTTAGTAGAGTTTCTAAATAATATTTATTTGCAGGGTCAGTTAACTGATAGCATGAAATCTAGTATTATTACTATGATCTATAAGAATAAAGGAAGTGAAAAGGATCTTAAACAATGGAGACCCATTAGTTTATTGTGTCTAGATTATAAAATTCTCGCTTAATTTTTATCAAATTACTTAGCAAAAGTTATAAACAAACTTGTAGAACCAAGTCAAACTGGAGCTGGACCTGGTAAGGTTATTTTTGACAATTTAATTTCAATTAGTAGTATTATGGAATACATGGAAATAAATAGACTTGAGGGTTTGTTAATATACTTTGATCAGGAAAAGGCGTTCGATAGGGTCGAACATACTTTTATGTTAGAAACATTAAAATTTAGGAAGTTACCTGCAAATTTTATTAAGTGGGTGGGAATATTGTATAATGATATTAATTGTCAAGTACAAATCAATGGTATAATTACGAAAAAAATCCCAGTGACTAGATCTATTCGTCAGGGATGTCCTCTTAGTATGTCTCTTTATGCTTTAGTGATACACACACTGGCTACAAGTATAAAGCATAACAGCGATATTAAAGGTATACATCTACCTAATACAAACCAAAGTACCAAACTGTTTCAGCATGCGGATGATGCTTCAATTATTACTTTAAATATTATGGATTATGATCTTTTAATTAGAGTATTTAAATCTTTTGGTGAAGTGTCAGGATCAAAAATAAATGAACAAAAAACTGACATATTAAAAATTGGTAATCCTGACATAAAGGAATATCCGCATATTGATCATTTGACAAAAGAAAATGTTAAAGTTTTAGGTATTTGGTTCGGTAAAGACCAAGTACATTCTAATTGGACCCAAATTGTAAGTAAAGTTAAAGTTCAATTTGAAAAATGGAAAAACAGAAAACTTAGTTTCAAACATAAAGTATTTGTGATAAATACGTATATTTTGAGCAAGATATTATATGTTACTAGAATAGTTCCCCCAACTGAGCAATATATTAAGTCAATAAATTAATACATATACAGATTATTTTGGGATGGGAAATTTGAATATTTAAAAAGAGCTACTCTGGTACAACCCAGTTCGAATGGCGGCCAACATATACCAGATTTACAGAAAAAAAATTTTTGCTATTCTTTTGTATAGAATAACCTGTATTGTTAAAGGGACAACCGCTGCATGGACAAGTATTTTCAATTATGTCATAGGATATACTACCAGAGACATTCTACCAGAGCTAGCTGATAATAAATTAAGGATGTTCGCTGGTCAATTTTGAAATAACAACGATTCAGATTAAACGTGATTTTTTGTTAGAAAATTGTAAGAGAAGTAATTTAAGTGAAAAAAATTAATAGGTTACCGATGTAATTATTGAGATTCAAGTGTTTGAAAAAATGGCGGGAAACTGAACTCCTTTGCATTTTTCATAGGTTTAACATGAGGAATGTTTATCCAATAATGAATGTGACATAATAACACCAAATGAATAAAATTTTGTCAGAATGCTCCAAAAGATGTATAGAATTAAATTATGGAAAAATAATAGGGGGTCACCGAGCAAAAAGTTATTAAGCTTTTAAATGGATAAAACCAGAGAAGTCCGAAAATCTGACAGAAATACATAAACATGACCAGCAAACATCCTTAAAGCACTGTGTAAATACAACAGGTACATATGATGTTATTAAATCATTGTATCTAAATATAAGGGAAGGGTTATCTTGATCAATAAATCGGTCAAGGAGATTTATTTACAACTCCTTGGGGTAGATAACTATAAACATCAGATACAAATACAGTATCCAGATATAAATTTTAACCAAATATGGTACAATTTAAGTAAAATACATACTTTACATGTCCGTGACTTTATTTTCAAAACAATACATATGTGTTTGCCAACTAGACATGAAACGCAGGTAAGGGGTATTTATATGGAATATTATAAATGTCAGTTTTGTAAAACAAATTTGGAAACCTTCGACCATTCATTTTTCAAATGTAAAAACCTAGACAGTTTTAAAAAACTTATCATAAGCTTCATCGAAGAAGACCTTCATGTAGAAAATTTTAAATTTGAGAAAGTTTTATATAACGTAGACTTTAAATGTTATCAGTATATCTATGCATATACACGTGCAATTTGGAATACTAGAAATAGTGATAAACATTGTGAAAATTTGAACAATGTCTTACTTTCACACTATATACTGGAAGCAGACTTTTTCAAAAACAAGAATAATAATTTGTAATATGTAAATGTAAAATTAAGACTTATTATTAATAAAGTTATGGAAGAATTAAGCACGATGATGAGAAACCCAAAACACAAAACCAGTTAAAATACTGTGTTGAGATGTGTTGTTTTTTGTTTTGTTTAAATTATTCAGATTATTATTATAATTTATTGTGTATTAAATTACGTATAGAATTCTTAGCACTGTGTATTGCACAACTTTACTAAAAACAGCTCAACCCAATACTAATGACGTCCTTCCCACTATCTTTAGTTTTGTTATTTTATTCGCTTTATGCTTATTTTATTTTAGTTACAACTTTGTTATGTTTGTATCTCTCTTTTTGAACCTGGTTTCTCTGAGTGCTAAAAAAAAAAGAAAAAAAAAGAAAAAAAAAAGTAGACACCATCGTAAATCGTTGAGAAAAGATCAAACCTACTTTGGCCAAGTGACTACCTAGCTTTCACCATAGACGGAAATTCATTTTTGAAATATGAATATGGTAAACGACAACAACACAATGTAATAATCTTAATCCTTTTCACCCTCTCCTTTATGGAGAATACACTTTTTTGTTTAATGACTTTTCATGTTTTCAGTTTTTGTGTATGTGTATATATGTTCGTCCATGTGGATTTTGCCTTATTTTTGTTTTCTTAATACTATTGACTAAAGATGTCACAAACTAGTGAACATGATGATGATGATGAAAGTGTTTTTGACCAATACTCGATCAATAACGTGACTGCACTTTAGTTGCGAAACCGGTTTGCGAAAATTCAATAACAATATCGGACTCGCTCACTTGGTTTCAAACGCAAACTAATATTGACGAGTATATCACATGTTGTCAACGTATTGGTCGGGAATTTTATATGACATGCAAAGATTTGGAATCGGTCGAGACTTTACTAGACGATTTTGATTTTTTTGAAGTTGAGTCTATATCCTTTTCGTTAACAAGGGCCAAGCCTTTGTTTTTGGTAAAGTAAAAAAGAAACAACGGACGTTGTCATATATGGTTTACCGTATGAAATCAAACCGTCTGATGTGAGATATAAGTTGTCAAAATATGCAACCGTAGTCGATCTACTTGCCCCAACCTTTCGAGACTTTCCAACAATCCAATCAGGCGTACGTATAGTTCGAGTTAATAAATCTTTTAAAACACATCCAAAGGAAAATTTATATTAAGGGACAACTAGTAACCCTCAAATATGAAGGTTAACCCACAGGAAAAAAATGTTTCAATTGCAGAGAATATGGCCACTTTGCTCGGTTCTGTCCTGTATATGAACGAATAAACGAAGCAACCGATGTAAAATGTTACAATTGCGGAAGTTTCGGCCATGTATCAAAAGATTGTACTCACACGAAATACCCTGCATGGAGCAATGCTCGAGAACAAATAACGGGAAATGTTAGTGTCTCGGAAGAGACACTAGAGAATGTTTTCGACAATGTTGAAAGTGCTACTAGCACGGCCGTTGTAGAAAGCGACAGTTAACACACACTACGAGACAGTAACCAAGCAGGCCAACTACCATACCCATCCACCAAATACCGCCAGAGTGAAAGCTGAAGCTGTACTCAACACCATAAAGCAACGATGCATCAAGGAAACTACACCTATACCGACTATTTATGACGAAGAGAGGGCCAAACTACGCACAGCAGACTACATGGACGCCAACCCAGATTACGATGATGTCACCGCAGAGCTACCTACTTTCTACGAGAACCGAATGTCACTATACAGGGCTAGAAACAAAGAAAAACAAAAACTACCCACTACCAGAGCAACTATTCAGCTTGAGGGCAAATGGACACAGACCTTGGCTAACGAACCATTCTTAATTGCAGATGATGGCAACGCAGACAAAATTCTAATGTTTTCAACTACCCGCAACCTCACGAACTTAGTAGATGCAGATATCGTATATGGCGATGGTACTTTCTACACGTCACCCAAACAGTTCTACCAACTGTACACAAACCACGCAATGGTCAACGACGTCATGTATCCACTGGTATTCACACTACCACTTGGTAAAAGCGAAGAAATCCACGACCGCTTCTTTAATTTACTTAAGACCACTTGCCAAGAACACCAACTTCAGTTATCACCAGCGGTCTTCTTCACAGATTTCGAGACAGCTACCCGTGATTCCGCTCGATTTGCATTCACACCAGTTTAAAAAGCTGCTCCTTCCACTACACTCAATGCTTCTGGAGAAAGACACAACTTCGACTTGCAACCAGCTACAAAGAAAACAACGACCTGAACCTATTCGTCAGACGAACAGCAGTTCTACCACTTGTACCACCCGAGCTAGTTGAAGATGTCTGGTTTACTGCAATAGAAGATGCCGAAGAAAGAAATACCAATCAACACGACCCCGTTCGCCGACTACGTGACGGAATACTGGGTAGAAGGAAATCACCGACAACAATGGAACCATTTCGTCAACGAGGGACCACGCACCAACCACCTAGAGGGATGGCACAGCAAACTTAAGTAGCATGTCATCCACGCACAACCCAGCATCTTTGCCCTGATTGATCTACTGAAGAACACACAGGCCAACACCGAAGCCAACCAGACCCAGATACTGGCAGGGGGAATTCAACGTCCACAGGCAAAGAAATAGCTTAACATCAACAGCAGGCTGTCAACTTAAAACTCAGATTCATACAAGGCCAACTCACCGTCCAGGAATACGCAGACCAAGCTACATTCTTACTACATATGGAGATTCGACAGTAGTGTTTTAAAGTTGTGTGACATTTGTGCATTATTCTTACATATTTGCTTGTGAAATGTATACTTATGCTTTGTATGTACCTTGTGTGTATGCTATGTTTGTGTATATTTATGCTTTATGTAATTTGTGTGTATGCTATGTTTGTGATGTTAACATGCTTGTGTGATATTAGTGCTACATACAGTATGACATTTGTGCTTTTTGAATATTTACTTTTTTGCTTGTTGAATATAATATATACGTATGCTTTGTCTATGTTTGCAATATTGTTACTCTTGTATAGTGCTATAGTCTTGACATGTGTGCTTTTGAGATGAATTCTTATGCTGATTATGACATTAAATAATTTAATACTTTATGATTTTGTTAGTTATTTCTCGAAACAAAGAAAAAATACGGAGTCATTATGAATTATACAGAATACAGAAAAAATGTAAACTAAACAACATCGATAAAATATGCTCTTCTTTTTATTAATTCATGGAAAAAAGCAAAAAAAAAATTATTTACAAAAAAATAAATAAGATGGCGATAATATAGCAAAAACAAAGAAAAAATGTTGTTTTACACAAAAAAAATAAGATAGCGTTTACAGCAAAATATAGATGGAATTGTGTTTTTAACTTTTAAAGTTATAATAATACTGGTTTCACTGTCAGCCTAATTATAGGTAAATTTAATTAATGTCATGTACACATCCACCTTTTTTCTTACCTGTATACCAAAAATTCAAAAGTGGGAGAAACATGAACACACCTTTTTGACAAATATGAAACACTTATACAAACAGAATACTTTAAGATATGCCAGTTACGAAATATTACGATAGGAGACTATTTGTAAAACTGTTTAATAAATTAAAACTATTTTTATAAGATTTGTTGTGGAATGACCAACATTAACTTGTGGTAACAAAGTTAGAATGTTAGAAATAAGCTATAATTAATTAAGGTTGTGATTTAGCCCGTTTTTGGCAAAATGTAATACTGTTGCACGTAAGTGTTTCTAATTTCTCTTATTATGGAAGGTCATTCTTTGGTTTTTCATGGGCTGTTCCAATTTTATTCATATTTGCGTATTTTGTCCTATCTGGCTTTTAGATCTTGTCTAATTTTACCATTCTTATTTTGTTTATTTCTAAAACGCTCAACGGTTTAAAATCTGTGAATAATCATACACTGTAAAGTACTGTAAAGTATCATTCTATGTCATTTAAAGAGAGATAACCTTGATCTGTCTAATGCTATTCTTATTGTACACGCTTGGATTTGTAGTTCGTTTCTTCTGATCTCTCCACCTGAATATGATATATAACATTTTAAAGTATTGCATATCCTTTCTGTAAGTGTATGAATATATTTTGATGGACCTACATGTATATGATTTAAGTATAGTTATGAACTTCATACTGTTTCTGTAGGTAACAATTTATAAAATGTATTTATTTATTTCCAAAAGAGTATACTGTCAGTTTAAGTACCCGATTTACCATTACACAATGTAAAATGTGAACGAATCAGATATGTTTACTCAAATGATCGTAAATTCAGCCTACCTACTTTGATACTGTCGGTTTTATTTTTCTCATCAAATTGGATATATATGAATTCGGGTATGAATTATGTATCACGATTGTGTTGAATCTTATGTACTAGGAAAATTATATACCCATGATATTTTGTTTATCCGTTTTACATGTTTAAAATGAAACTTGACATACACATTAACCTGTCTAATTGTCTACTTAAAACAGATTAGTCATTTAAAGGATTTACTTTTTTCATATCATTTTTAAGATTACAATTCCCTGTCTCCTTGATAATAGCCAATGAAAAGAGAATCCGTGATAAATGTTGTGTGCATTTAAAACTAAGGCATTTGGCTGATGTAAAGTTGAATTCCCCTTGTAATTTCTTAGAATTGACAGAGGTAACACTGATAGTGAAAGCATCATAATACACATATTATTGTAAACTCCAGCTTGCATTTTGCTACTGAAGATAGTGTATGAGAAAAAGATGGTTGTGCGATACATAATTTGGTCTTCAAAATACAAATCTTAAGAGCTACATATATGCAAACAAGAAAAATATATAGTATACTCGTACAACTAACTTCTTCGGTCTAAAAGATATGAAAGTTTTATACTGCAAACTTTCAACAGATATTAAGTTTGTACGACATGAGGTTGTCTTTCAGTTTTTCCTAAAAAATATTAAGTCATTATATGTCAGTTACACTTGTAGTTATAAGTCATACTTTCTGTAGGTATGAGAAAAGCCCATTGTCGAAGGCCTCATGGTGAATTTAAGATGAAAAACAACAATAAAAGCTTTGTTCCACTGCTTTGTTTTAGCATTCATTTAAAGAAACTTTGTTGTGTGAATTTACTCCATATCCATTTATATTCAGTTATATTTAAACAATAAAAGATAACTAAATACCGAAATTACTGTGAATTTATTTTCTGCATATGCGCATTTCGACAACTTATGTCTCTTCAGTGCAGATAAAATCTAAACGTTTAAGCAGAAATTAAGTTCACAGTTACTTCGGTATTTAGTTATTTATTACAAAAATAATTCATTAGAATCAATTTTAATTTTACTCTGGGGAAACGGGATACATAGAGGGTAAGAACCCTACTGCTGCCTTTAATCAAATCCAGATATCCCGAATTCTTATCATTGTTTTCTTTTGTTTTTGTTTGTTTGTTTTTTGTTTATTTGTTTGTTTTGAAATTTACGGTCTGTAGACGCGTCTTACAAAATTAGGACATAAAAGTTACTTCAAAATAATTGTTGAAATAAGGTCCTTTATTTCCCTTTATGTCACAAGGTATTCGGCTTGCATAATGTCACAACTGACCGTCATGCGCTCTAAATGATAAATATTTCATATATAAGCATTTGCACTGGATTGCGTCTAATGGATGTCACCATATCAAAATTGAGAGAACTTTAAAAATCACAATAACAATTTAATCAAAATATATATATAAATCTTGTCATTATACCCTTAGGGAACAAGGGAACAAAACACCATTTTTGGTCACCAGCATAGGCATGGCTTATATTAGAAGCATTTTGTCAAGTGAGTGACTCAGGCTCAATCCACGGGCCTCTTTTTTTAGCTTTAATAGCATATAATCAGCACTATACATGTACATGTTCTTGTATATCACAATAATACGATATGCGAATTCATACTCGAAATATATATCATGATCGATAGCATTTAAGGATTTTTCAATTTTTTTTTAGTTTACATTTATTGCTTCTCTAAACGAATTCATTTAAGGTTCGATCTCATTGTCCTTTCAAAAAATATATCAGTTGAAAACTAATAAATGTTTGACTTTGACATGAATATACAGTGATCAACTCTACGCTGCTGCTTTCCTACCTACTCATACAAAGAAATGTCAATTATTATGCTTAATAATTAATCAAAGCAAGATTCTTGTCGCAATAATATATCATACATATAGAGTTATAAGCGTATTACACTGTAAAGCTCTGGTGAAATGTTGTTTATCAACTTTAATATTAAAAGAAACACGATGTTGACATTTAATTGTCTTTTATAAAGATGGATTAGTTGCAGGAAATTCTGGAATCGTCTAATGAAATCAAAGATATAAAATTGTTTTTGTTAGTAATATTAAGACCAGTGCACAATGAACATGTTCTGAAAATGTATAATGCACTTGAATTGACAAATTTTTCTAACCTTTTGCAGGGACATTGTTTAATTTTTAAAATACGTTGATCAAGGTCTGTAATATTTCTGTAAGGGTATTCTCGAAACCAGTAGTCAGTACTTCGGTGCTGACCCGAAAACCGATTGTTTTTAGAAAATTAATTGCAATATATATATATTTTTAGAATTGTTTTCATTGAAATTAGGGAGTATGTCCCGCTTCCTTAGCTCTGTCTTTAGCTGCTTTTGGCTTTTCATTTAAATCAGTAGTTCTTTATCAGTCTTGTTGAATTGTTTTCCAAATGCTATAATTTGATCCGCACTGAATAGACATAACTTGTCGAATTGGCCCTATGCAAATTGCAGAAACTTAATTGACAGTAGTTTTGGTATTTTGTTGTTTATCAACACCGCTGCTGCATGTCTGTTAGTCCCTAGGGTATTCACCAACCCAGTAGTCAGTACTTCTGTGATAAAACTATTTTATTTGGAAATTTGCAATATCTAAATTTAGGAACTATTACTTAAAACAAAAGAGTATCCCCCTTGCCCTCTCCTTAGCTGACTTTGACTTTTCATTTCGATCTTTTTGTAATTTGTTTTATCAGATTTAAAAATTGTAGATTTATGGTCTTCCAATTGTTTAAATTTAATCAGAACAAAACAGACATAATGTGTCGAAATGGCCATTTGTAGAAACTAAATTTTCCGTTAATTGTTATTATAATCCCATGCTTTTTGTTATTACCCTCGTTAAATATCGTTTGGGACGATGTAATTCAAGGTTTGTAGCATTTCAAAGTCCATTTTATTCAAGTTTTCTTAATTGGAAAGTCACAAGGTCATTGCATCCACTATTATGTTTTCCATTATGTTTTGCCGATACAACGTTCACAACAAGTTCAAAGATATAACTCTTACTATTAATGTTGTTTTTTTCTAAATCAATGTTCCTGTAAATGGCCATATCGACAATTCACAATTTATGTCTCTTTATAGAGCAATTTGTATCATACCATTTTGAAGACCGATTCTGAAAGATTTATGAAAGCTTACAGGGTACAAATGTCCGGTACGATTTGAACAATTGCTAAATCAAACCTAGTACGAGGAAGCACACATATTGATTCATGTAATTAGGATGCCCCCCTGGTCACGTTTTGGCATTTCTGTCAGAGTTTTGGACGTCTCTGATTTTATCCATTCAAAGGCATTATAATTTTTGCCCACGAACCTCCATATATTGTTTTGATAATATCATTTTATACATCTTCAGCAGCATTCCTACAAACTTTCAGTAAATCCCATTTATTTTGTCACATTGGTTTATAGATAAATGTTGCTTGTGTAAAACCTGTGAAAAATTGAGAGGGGTTCAGTTTCCTGCCAAATTTTTGAATCACTTATATCTCAAAAACGACATCGCCAACCTATCAATTTTCTTCACTTTCAGTTTTATGAAACATATAGAACATAACCTTTATTTGAAGTCCTATAAATTTTTAAATCAATGGTTAGTCCTCAGGAATTCTCTTATTTTATCCATCATGATGCATTAGAATATTATGCACACTGTTCCTCACTTTTCTTTTTAAAATAATATTATACATCTTCAAGAGACGTTTGGCAAAAATTGATGAAATTCTGGATATTCCTTTATTGCATTCCAAAGGTTTATTGCCTAAATGCAAAGTGAACGAAACGTCTAGAGAAGATTTTTTTCCGCCAAAATTTCAGTTGTTTAAATCTCAAAAAACGGCCACACTGACCTATCAATATTTGTTTGCTTAAAATGAGGTATGAACCATATTCTTATAAATTTTAAATCCTTGATATAGTAAACTTGAGGAGTGATATATCCATAACACACCAATATGAGAAATAACATGGGCATGTTCACATGGACTCCTTAGGAGTGAGAACAGGTACGTCGACAGCGTAAGCTTCTTCTGCTATATATGCATCACATGTAATATAAGATCGTAGTCATTTCGGATAGTTTTGACGGAACGACCAAATGCTAGTAGTCTATGGGCTGAATTGACACCCGCGCACCCCCTTCCAAAACTTCCCAACCCCACCACGTTTTATGTTCGCTAATAACATCTTTTCAAAGTAAAACAACCTCCGAGGAAACCCCGGGGTAGAGAAATAGGACCTAGTATCTCCAGCTTGCGGGGTATGACCCCTCCTAAACGGGGCTGACCCCGAGGGAACCCCGGGATATAGAAATAGGACCCATTCCGTGGTTGTGCGGGATTAATAAATACACAACCCATCTTTCGGATGGGATGTAATCTCAGGTCCACGTGTTGGAAGAAATGCCACGCTTCCTGCACGTTAAAGAACCCTTGTAGCAAGCTCTTTTTTGAGTGGTCCGTAGCTATAGGTGATCGCCTACAAGGCTAAATTCAACACCCTTTTCGATTACATACTACTTTTCCAGTGGCAGTCAGAATTTCCCGTCCCATTTCCCGTTCCCTTTCCATACCCCAAATGATTATTTATTAAAAAAACTTGTTCTGTCTTGATGTAGCTGAAATATTGCTCAATAGACGTTAAACAATATTCAATCAATCAATCAAAGTAAAACATGTTAACATGGGCATTAGCTGCTATATTTTGGCCCCATCCGACGAAATTAAGAAAAACTACGTCAGTTGCAAATTTTTCTTTTTTACTTTAAAATATTTTCGTGACAAAAATTTGAAAACTGCAGATTTTTTTTTAGTCCATATATAGGCACATCCCCTCAAGACTTGTACACTCTCACTTCCGAATTAAGTTATATATATATATACATGAAGCAGTGTTCTAGAAAAATATCCTTTTTGTCAGTAAATGCAGATTATGGTCATATAAATCATTATAGGGGGTTAGCCATGACATTTAACTGCTGATTATGTTAAGGTTTTGACAAATGTATGTCATCATAGCCAGTTATAATATTGTTTTAATGCCTATGAAAATGTTCAGCACTGTGCTTTTAAAGGTACAGAAGGATATTGTTGTCTATAAGGACATAATGGGTCCGATCCAACAATTGTCTCAACAGCTTAAAATTGTTTTAAACCCAAATTGCGTCATATCCCAACGAAGAGCTAGTCACGCTAAGCCAAATGTTGTTTGCTTGCGTTTCTTTTAAATTTAATTTGAGAAGACGAAATCGGACATTTTGTTGTGTTATATTTGAATCATTTCATGAAGGATTGGTATTATTAAACATCATTTAATAAGTAAATTTGTTTTATCGACGAAATCTGATGCCTTGGTATAATTAAATAAGAACAAAAAATACGTAGTCGTTGCTGTTGCTGTTTTCAAATGTTATAACATATTTAATCAATTACGTTAATTTCAACATGAACATACTATATCGGCAATACAATACTTCCATGTTATGTGCAACATGTTCCATCAGATATTTGAAAACATGCAATAGGGGGGGGGGTATTAATGGAGACTGATCAATGACCTGTACCAAGACCAATATTGTTTCTACCTCTGGGAAGACAAAAATAACCTTAAAAAGACCAATATGCCATTAGGAAGACCAACACAGAGTGTTATTACTCCACGAACACCAAACGCCACTACGAAACCAAATATAACTCTAGTAAGACTAATATTAATTTAAAAAGACCCATTTAACTCTATGAAGACCAATATTAGTAGGGAAGACCATATTACACCAAGAAGACCAACATAAAGTATCATTACTCCATGAACAGCAAACGCCACTACGAACCAAATTATCATAACTCTAGTACGAACAATATTAATCTAGGAAGACCAATAATATTAGAAGACCATATTTACACGAGAAAGAGCAACATAGGGAATCTTAGCTCTAGGAAGACCGTTATTAGATACCGGTGTTACACAGTCTGTTTGTTACCTACAATGTAATATGGTATATACACGGTCAGTAAATTTTATATTGGGCAAGAGTGTAGCTCGAGCCCAAATATTTAATTTACTGACCGTATGTACGCCATATTAGGTCACTAACATACTGTGTAATGTTTATATCCTACCGATAATCCAGTAAACATATAAAAACTTGTGAAAACCTCAACAAAAGTATTGATATTTACATGGTGACGTCCACTAATGTCTGCAACTGACTGTATATTTTTCACGATCATCCCATATGAAATATTTACGGTCAGCATGTGACACCGTTTGACGAATCAGTGTCTAGGGAATGTATTGGAGGTAGGATATAACTCTATATTTAGTCAAATGAAACACTGGAAAGACCAACACGGGGTATAATCTATGAAGATGAATATTATATCTCAAGATACCCCTGAAAAGACAAATATTATACATCTAAGCAGAGCAATATAATACCATCACATTGAGTACTTGCAAAAAGAGGAAGGTGATGACAATTAAGAAATCCTAGACCAACATCAATTTTGCCAGAGTCCAAGAATATGTCATTACAGGTTAGCACTTATTTTCCTTTTAATTCAACACTATATTGAAATAAAAAAGCCATTTCTTCTACTCATCTTACTCATGATGTCACAATTTTTAGAAAATAAAAATGATTTTTTTTCTGTTTATAGGCAAATGCAATCTCTTTTTCTGGATGAGAAAAATAACTACAAAGTGAATTGGATACGATCATTATTAATCTCATTTGTAATACTCATAAAAACTAAAACCGGACGAAACACCGAATATGTCCACGATGTTGTACTATTATAGATGACATGTTATGTAAGATATCTTTCATACTTCTAAAGGGAAAAAATATATGGCTGAATTTAATATTTTTCGTAACATGTTTTTCATATGATAGATTAACGAGTTTTACTACTAATACAAGGGATTGTCTGTTGAAAATGTTGATTATCTTGGAAAAATCTAGATGATATATTAAGCAAATTGTAAAATGTTGGAAGACATAAAGTGTGTTTATGAGATTTTATTTTTAATTCTTTATGTTATGTCATTTTCTTTCCCTAGTATTTCATTTTTACTCCCCGTCTGTCATTTTCATCTTATCTATGAAGTTACAAAGCATACTAACTATCAATGTATCTATGAAGTTACAAAGCATACACACCATCAATGCAGCTATGACTGTTTGAATTCTACATTCTGCTAAGACCCTTGAGGACATATATTAACGGGTAAGTAAAACGTCATAATTTTGTAGATATGGAAATTTGACGATTATTAGAAATAATATATCATGCCTTTTAAATTTACATGGCAAGCTTGTTTTGATATGAAAGGCGCTGTCAAACTTATTTTACTTAATATTAGTGTAAACGGCAAATCAAAGCGCAGACAAGCATGCTCAAAGCACAATGCATGTTTAAACCAAAAAAATTGCAACTGTCACTAACAGAATAATTTTATTTTTCATAATGATTATTATCTCGAGTTATTTTTAGCGATATGATTTGATAGATCCGTATAAGAAATACATGTATGTGTTTGTATCTGTTGACAAAGCTGCTAAGAACATTTCTGTCATTGGAAAAAAATACTTTATTATTTTCGGTATTCGTTTGCCGAATGTATTTATTAATGTGCAAGAAAACGAATAGATCATCTTACATACTAAAGAAAAACTAGTGTACCCAACAATATTAAAAGCATGATACGTAATGCTCAATGTTACACCTAACGATTACACCTTACTCTCCTGAACTTCACAAAAATCCTTACAAACATCGTTTTACTGCAGTCTGGAGTAGTTGTTATAGTAGAAACTTATCCATTCATTTAACAAATGCACTGATTTTTATAAAAAACAATCAAAATTCTGAAGATTATTACTTGGAGAGCTAACCAATTTTCTGACATTATTGATAAAAGATTCAAAAATTCTTTTGTTGACAGAAATAATTTTTCAACACTTTATACAACACTTCCACACATTTATTAAATCTCAATTGAAACTTTTAATGGTATTTTTCTCTGGCCGTCGGTATATATAATGCTCACATCTCCTGCTTGAATTTGCCGAGGTTTTTTTTGCAATTATTTTGACTAGTGCCTCTTGATCGTTTATATGTTGTATTGGTTTTTGGTCCATTATGTTTGTCGAGCATTGGATGACGGTGTTTGTAAATATACTTTGGTCCGACGTGTTATAAATGTTCATAATCAATGACAAAAGACATGGATCTAGCATTGTTCAGCAAGAGATTTCACTTAAGCTGGTGCTGGAGGCCGTCTTGAACTAATTACAACTACAAGAAAACTAAGTTTCAATATTTTACGGGTCTTTATTGTAATAATTGGTTTATGGTCCAGTTCAATTTTCAGCCATAGTTATATATCTTGATAAGAAATTCAAACCCGTATTTCTCTGTCCATAGATCTGCGTTAAAGATGTAGTAAACAAAACATTACGGACTGGAATGGAATTTCCTGTTGGTACATTTGTACCATGCATTTAATCTAACTGTGTAATTTCTTATAAGAGTAATTTTAGCTGTTCAAAATTTCCGGTCAAAACATTGACCTTTACTGTAATCTGGAAATGCTTACAGTGTTGTAGGAATTTTTCTGACGAATTTTCTGTTTGCATTCTTACAAGCACAATTCATCACGCACTTCAAGATAGGAAAGTAGTGAATCTCATCTCTTTGGCCCATAAGGCCAATGTTAAATTTCATTTTTCCATCCCCCGTGCAATCACCCGTGACTTATACTTTCAGACCAGTCTTCCAGCGTCCTGAACGTAGAGCACCGCAAACGTAGCGTAGCTGTGTGAGAGTAGTGGGACGCGGGGGGACGTTGTTTTCAATACTTCCCTACCCATTCCATAACTTTTTTAGTTTTTATGTACTTATTGTCTTGTTTTGTATTGTACCAAAACTTTTTATTTTTCTGTTCATGGTACAGATTTTTCTATTGTTTTTTCCCCCGAATAATCTCCCTCTTCTTATTTTTTTCTGTGTCTCCGTCTTGTGTTGTGTTCTCCATTGTACTTATCTTAGTTTTGTATGTTCTCAACCCCTCATCTGGCTCTATTAGTCTATTCTTGCCTTTTTATACTTCTTTAGAATTAACCTCTTTAGAATGCCTATATCGATAAAACCCAAGCCTCTATACGTGTTTCCATTTTCTATCTTCCATACATGTTTTCACTCGCTGCAATGATAAACAACAAAGTAATATCAGTTCTATATTTTATTTTACATATACAATGAATATATAAAGTTATCTCCCCTTTGTTTTATGTACTCTGGAGTCCATGTTTTGTTTTGTCCTAACGTTACCCCAGCTTTTGCATCTGTTTATTGTTTTATTTCGTTCTGTATCATTGTTGATTGTGGTGCATTTCCTTTTATTGTTTCCTATATTTATATACTTTTCATTCAATTAGCCAATAAATAATACACTAAATTACAGATATATAATTTATTTTCCCCGTCATGAAGGGTTAGGGAATGGGGACTGGGACTAAAATAAAAAAAAAATAATAAAAACTCTTGTGATTTTTTTTTTCCCACCACAAGATACAAGGCACTTACCAACCTACCACCCTCGCCGCCGCAGCCGCTCACCAACCAACCAACACCGCCGCCGCCGCTGAAATCCCAAGATGAGCACGCGAGCAGTGAAAACGAGCAGCGGGAACATACCTTTAAACAGAGAATTTGTCGCTCTTCCCACCGCACAGCGGCTGCAGCAGCAGCAATATTCCCGATATGAGCACGCGAGCAGAAACATTCCCAATCTGACCGTATTTAAAGCTTTTTTCTGTAAATTATCGTCATTCGTACTTCGAATCCAGAGAGGGGAAGACATCTATAATGTATAACTGCGATCTTTGTAAATATACGACCAATCGTCACTTCAATCTTGTTCGCCACAAGAATCAGAAACACGACATGGAAGATACTTCGCCAACTGAATCGGATATAGAGTCCAACGTATAAGAAGAAAGCGATCACGAATCTGCATATAGCAACGAGGAAAGTAATGACTCCAATACGTCAGAAGAGTCCGCGGACGAAAGCACTGACGATGAAGATGACCAAGAGTCTCCATGGAAGCTGATAGTGAATCAAACATTTGACAAACTCGAACCAGAATACACCAAGAGAGTAGAAGAGTTGATGGAAGAAGGACACGATTCCGAAAAGGCTCGTTTAGCCGCATATGAAGAGATGAATAAACTTTTTAGAGACCATATGAGAAAACAATACCTGGAAACGGTGTTCTGGATGCAGGATTTCAACAAAGATCCAATTCACAAAAAGATCAGAGATACGGCCAAACGTTTAAGAGATGAAGAAGACTACGAAACCAGGGAATCTTGGCAATATGCAGTGAAGAAAAGAAAATATCTGTTAGATGACGTATTGGACCGATTCGAACCACCACCAATCGAAGACAGCAACGATCGATGTAAAATGACAGAAGAAAAAGGGGGGATGGGGGTAATGCGGCCTATCCTTTAAGATAGCCAGTCACAAGCCTGGATAAACGCAGAGTGCCCCTTTGAATATATACTAGAATTCACCCCCTTGTCAAAATTTTGGACCCTCGTAGCGCCCCAATTATTAAAGATGGGGCTTTATACATGTCACCAATCGCTTTAGATGGTCGAAGATACCCCGAATACATATATAACATGTCTTTAGTACTTGACTTAAGAAAAATTTCATTTTGGGGCCATTCACCGAAATTTTGGACCTCTCGTTACACCCCAACTATTAGAGATAGGGCTTAATACATGTAACCAATCGTTAAGATGGTCAAAATTACCCCGAAAACATATATAGCATGTCTATAGTACTTGACTAAGAAAAAAATGTATATTGGGCCATTCCCGAATTTTTGGGTACATACAAAACTAAGATAAGTACAATGGAGAACACAACACAAGATGGAGACACAGAAAAAAATAAGAAGAGGGAGATTATTCGGGAAAAAAAAATAGAAAAATCTGTACCATGAACAGAAAAATAAGAAGTTATGGTACAATACAAAACAAGACAATAAGTACATAAAAACTAAAAAAGTTATGGAATGGGTAGGGAAGTATTGAAAACAACGTCCCCCCGCGTCCCACTACTCTCACACAGCTACGCTACGTTTGCGGTGCTTTACGTTCAGGACGCTGGAAGACTGGTCTGAAGGTATAAGTCACGGTTGATTGCACGGGGGATGGAAAAATGAAATTTAACATTGGCCTTATGGGCCCAAAGAGATGAGATTCACTACTTAGGAACTTAGAATCTCCTCAAATACCAGTAAGAAGGATAACTGGATCCCTGACATATTGAAATAAATATATAAACCACCTAAAAACAAACCTTTTATGAAGTGTACTTATAATGTGTCCTACTTGACAATTCGGTAATTAAATTTTTATTGACGAAAAACAATTAACCTGAACCGCTACAAACAGGTTACATATAAATCACCCTTAGCTCAATAGTGTTCATTAAATAGTGATTCCCTCTCAATGTATTGATGTATTGATTTTTTTTCGTATAATACACACACAAAATTTCGGAGTCCCGTATTAACTACACACAGAAAAAAAACCTCAAAAACGTCAAAACAAAAAATATCACTCTAGATCTGGCGTTTAGATCCGAAACGTAATTATAAGCACGTTGGTACCTCTTTTTTAACGCCAAAAAGTGAAAACTCTTTTAGAATCTAAACAGGTTTAGAAAGTGTTTAGGATTGTTTATAGGGTGTGGCTTTTTGTTACTTTTGGTCATTTTTATATTTATTTAGTATTTCAAAATTCATCTCTTTGGTCTTGCTGTTGAGAAAGAGCTGCAAGTCAAATCCACAACTGTAGCTGTCATAACCTGAAAGACATGAAAAGTAAATAAATTGTTTCTCGGCAAAAAGCACATTTCATTTAGTCTATATGCTAAATCAATTGAAATAGGTTTCAAGAAATCTTTGATATAATCAACATCAGGAGTGAGCCTCCTTAAGACTAAAGAAGATTTAAGTAATAATTATGTTCCTAATGAGATTTTTTTTACATGGAGTCTTCACTAACATCGATAATTTCCGTAAATAGTATCCGACCAGCTAGAGGTTCTTTGATGCCAGACTTTGGGTATATCTTGACATGGAAATGTACCCGTGTTGTACACAACAATTCGTTAGAACTTTTTATTCCTCGTTAAAATCTGCAAAAATTTGAACGCTATTAAGGAAAAAGATTTCAAAATGGTTTGGCATATAGTTTTTAAATCCATTTCTGTGCGACTTTTATGATATTAGTAAAAATTTATAAAGGCAACACATTTGTGTGTATATCGCTTTGCCAGTAGGAACTACATGTACATTTGCATGGGGTATCTTCGTCGGGATACCAATTCTTAATTTATAAAATCACCACGTAAAATTTTCGATCCTCTCTGTCAACCAACGAATAAAAATTACAGTTTCAGAAAGAAGGCAAATATATCATTTGGTAAAACACCTGTCCAGCAACTTCCAAAGAACACCTGTTTATTTTATAACAAAAAAAACCAAAAAAACAAAAAACAAAAACAAAAACCAAAAAAAACTACATACTAGATTTTCCTATTACTCAATCCCACAGAAATATGAGTGAGGTGTGAGCACCATAAACAGATGGTTAGAATAACATTTTGAAATAACAAAAATAATAACATTGCCAAAATTTCAAACTATGTAAGTATATTCATATTAGAAATTTACATGAATGATGAAGGCGTTGAACAAAGGGTACTTGCTTCGTCATGATCTGACACACAAACATAACCTACAGTATTCGGTATGGTTAAACATGGAATCTATGAAAAAAAATGTGCATCACTTCCGAAAATATCTAAAGGATTTTATTTTGGGTCTTAATTTCTTATATTTTATCTGAAGAGCTCTTCCTTTTTCGTCTTTTAATTATAGCATTATTTTCTCATTGAGCGACAGCCTTAGCTTCTGCGACTCTAGTTTAAAATATGTGTGCTTAAGGAATGTCTGGCTTTAACGAAAGTTGATATATCTAGAGTGAAGCTAGCCCAGTATATGGTAGGAGACCACTATAACCTCTCTTCAACTTTATAGTTCCTAGTTCGGGTCTTTCTTTCTTTTTTTCTCCTCCCCTCCATTTTCTTTTGCTTAATATTTGGGAGTTGAAAGAAACAAATGATATTGAAAAACGATTAATATATAGTTGAAATAAAATTCCATGTTTTAGCAGTTATGAGGCTATGGTTCAAAAAGTCAAGTTTTCAATATTTAGAGGTCTTCCATCTTTTTCCATGATACTGTGCATCTTTCTGGAGCTGTAAAAAGAATTTCCAACTGTAGACTTTTCTAATATTTTAATATTTTTGGGGTCTAAGACTAATCTGTAAGTGTGTCAAATCTCATGTGGTTTGAGCTGGTGCATTGTTTTATTCTAAATCAGGTTATATGGAACAAATAGGGGAAATTAATGGTGGTCTCGTGCCATGTGCCAGATACAATTGTGAAAAATGCGTTTGGTCAATTTCTTGGAACTTCTTATGTATAAATCTCTAAATATGCATGTTGTACAAAATGAAAGAGTTAAATTAATATATTCTAGTGATCTTGAAATAAACCGGCTGACTCGTTGCTCTCGTGTTGGTCCGCGTTATGATAGTTCTATTATATGAACTATATTGTTATAATACTCTTTTTTAACAAGACATGCATTCGACATGAAAGTTACCATACATAATGTACCTTTGGCGCTAAATTAAACTGTAATAGGCCATATGTATTCAGAAACCTATAAATGTGATTTCCATTTAGTATTACCCCTTTGATGTTCCATAGACCAGACAGGCACCACTATTGTGAAAACTTATTTGTAAAGTAATTTCAGAAGAGAAGTTAAATTTTCCGAATATTTGTAACGGTAAATGAATCCAGCATGAAATGAGTTCCAGAGGAACATATTTCATAGCTCACCTTGTGAAATAATTTCCAGCTGGAAAGTATTTATTGCTCACCTGGTGCAATAATCTCCAGACGGAATAAATCCCATACATTGTACATATATCAATAACATTTGTCCATTTGGAATTTATTTCATAGAATACTATTTTGGCTTACATGTTCACTCCTTCTTTTCCCAAAATACCGGATTCTGTCTAAAAAGAATGCTTTGTTGTCCTGAAATGTATTTTATATGTCCTTCAAAACTTATTAATCCGTTGAACAAACTTATTCATAAATGGTATAAATACAGCATTGTTGTTAAATCGTTACTTCTGGTTTTTGTTGGCAAAAATATTGATCATCTCCTAAATGCTTTACACCATAACTAAATTTAAGCAATTTTTCATATTGGCAGTATTTGGCATTGCACAATATCATGTTCTTCTTTCACCATTGATGACGTTGTTATAACAAATATATTTAGAAGTATTTCAATTGATGTTTCATATGTAAGAAGGCTTGATATCATAGTCAACGGAAATTATGTCCTTAGCTAGCTGTCAGTAACTGCGAGCGTTTGTCCGGACAGTACCTGTGTGTATTGTCTTCATGTTTTATGTACTTCATTGTAAGGGTACTCGTCTTTATAAGTTGGACTTATTTCTAGTTTGATTTTTACTGTGAGTCTTTTTGTGTATTTATTTTTTAACCATTCACCACACATAGGGGGAGGGTTTGGATCCAAGAAAACGAGTTTAACCCCACCGCAATTTTTGCGCCTGTCCCAAGTCAGGAATATGTTCGGTGATTGGCTTGTCCGTGTCTTCTTATAAAATTTTAGTTTCTTGATATTTGGGTTATTGGATGTGGTTTGTTTCCATTGATTTATCCACTTTTTTACCTTTTTGGGGCCATTTAGGGCTTGCTATATGGTGTGAGGTTCCTCACTGTGTTGAAGACCGTACGGTGATCCCTAGATGCCTTGTTTTTGGTCGTTTTAACCTGGATATGGGATGTTGACTCCTTGACATTTACCCCATTTCCTTTCTTTTTCATAGTATTTTTTTTTTAAAACACAAATCAGTAAAGGAGCCCAATTGGTCGAATTGCTTTTTAAGACATTCGTCTTGAAATACGTCCGAACAGTACAAATCTAGTTACTGACGATTTTTTTCAAAATTAAAGTTAAGAAATGACAAGATATAATTACATCGCAAAAAATTGTGAAAAAGGCAAAAACTAAAATGTTTCCCCACAATTATTTCAAACAAATAGCTATTGTTAGCTTCCGTATTGCTTTCATTTTTCCCCCAAATTTCATGACTGGGATCTGATAATGCATCGATGTCATGTTCCTATTTATTTGGCATAATACAAATATAAATGTAAAATTGCATATAACAAATAAACGTAAACAATTTTTACAATGTATGTAAATCATCTACATGTATTTTGGATATACTGCAACACCTGATCTGACATGTAATGTTTAAAAACGCATAATTCTATCAGAATAATTTGTCCTAATAATTTAGTGTTACTAATACGGGACTTCTGAGTCGTGTTCAAACTGGATTAAAGTTGGGATACTATACTAAAAAAATCAATACATTAATCACTAATGAACATTGTTGAGCTAAAGGTGTTTATATTGAATCTGTTGCAGCACTTCAGTTTAATTGTTTTTCGTCGATTAAAATTTAGCTTAAGAATTCTCATGTAGGAACAATTATAAGAATAAACTTCAACTTCATAAATCTTTTGTTTTTATGTGGTATACATTGATTCCAATAGGTCAAAAATCCAGTCACTATGTCTTACTGATATTTGAGGTAATCGTTTCAGCCTTCAATTACACGATGGTTCCTATCTCGATAGTCCCGTATTGAATGTGATCATCTGTGTGGAACACAAAATCTTCAATTTTATTTAAATACATATTTAAATGGACAAACATAACAACGTGATTTAACTGAATGCGATCATTTGTACAGAACATAAATTCCTATTTAAATCTTGTGTTTTCATTGAGGTGATTTTTAACAACAAAATACGTAGTGTTTTATTTTTGTTGAAAGAGTTGCAGCTTTTACTTCTTTGGATTATTTTCAGAAGTTTGGTATGTATTCTACAAGACAAGTTTTGATGTATTCTTTGCTGTAATGTTTTCAATACACACCTGTAAAAGTGTCCTTTGCTGATATGCGTTCAATAGATAAGTATATACGTATCACTCTTGGTACGCATTCACTAGGTACGTTAAGAAGTATCAATTGTTGGTATGAATTCAATACACAAGTGTAAAAGTATCCCTTGCTGACATGTATTCACTAGCTACGTGTAGAAGTATACACTGTTGGTATGTATATACTAGACAAGTGTAGAAGTACACTTTTTTGTTAGTATGTATCCACTACACAGGTGTAGAAGTATCATTACTAGACAAGTATAGAAGTTTATTTTGTTGTTTTGTATTCTACAGACAAGTGTAGATGTATTCTTTGTTATTATGTATTCAATACACAAATGTAAATGTATCCTTTGCTGACATGATTTCACTAGATAAGTGTAAATCTATATTGTGTTCGTATGCATTTACTAGACAAGTGTAGAAGTATACTTTGTTCGTATGTATTCACTAGGCCAGTTTATAAGTATCATGTAATGGTACATTGTAAGTATTCACTATACAAATGTAGAAGTTACTGTATCATGTGTTGGTGTGTATTTAGGGGACGACCATTTGATTCTGAGGGGGGGCCTGGCAGATTTTGTAAATAAATATTCTGGCCTTGAAAAACATGAAAATAAATAATCTGGCCTCATCCACCCAGAAAATAAAAAAAATAAATAATCTGGCCCCAGATTCTTTAATACAGTATATAGAAAATAAATAATCTCGCCGCGGAGCGGCGAAAAATAAATTTTCTGACCCGCAAAATGTTGAAAATAAATAATCTGACTCGACAAAATTTGCCAGGCCCCCCCCCCCCTCAGAATCAAATGGTCGTCCCCTTACTAGACAAGTGTAGAAGTATTATACCTTGTTAGTATGTATTCACTAGATAGGTGAAGAAGTATCATGTGTTGGTATGTATTCACAAGATAAGTGTAGAAGTATCCTTTGTGTGTATACACTAGACCAGTGTAGGAGTAATATGTTGTGGTATGTATTCATTAGACCAGTGTAAAAGTAACATGTGTTGGTGTGTATTCACTAGACAAGTTGAAGTATTATACTTTGTTAGTATGTAATCACAAGACAAGTGTTAAAGTATACTTTGTATGTATTCACAAGACAAGTGTAGAAGAATACTTTGTATGTATTTTTGTCCGTAGCTATATTTGATATTACAGATTATTCGGATTTTGTTTGGTTTTATGCATTTTGAACATTTTTTGAAATTATAGATTTCCTTTGTTTGGGTTCTAGTGCTGCTGATTTCCGAAATTGCCATACAGCTCATTAAAATTATTGCAGTTGGAGTTAACATATGTGCTATGGTTTCATGTTCATTTACTCCATATACTTTCGTAAAATATACACTAGAACAGTGTAGAAGTAACATGTGTTGGTATGTATTCACAAGACAAGTGTAGAAGTAAACCTTGTTGGTATGTATTCATTAGACAAGTGTAGAAGTATACTTTATTTGCACATTTTTCACAAGACAAGTGTAGAAGTATACTTTGTATGTATGTACTAGACCGTAGAAGTAGCATGTATTGGTATGTCTTCACAAGACAATTTTAGAAGTATACTTTGTTGGTATGTATTCACTAGACAACTGTAGAATTATACTTTGTATGTATACACTAGACCAGTGTAGAAGTAACATGTGTTGGTATGTACTCACAAGACAAGTGTAGAAGTATCATGTTTTGGTATGTATTCACTAGACAAGTGCGGACGTATACCTTGTTGGTATGTATTCACTAGACAAATGGTAGAAGTATCACGTGTTGGTATGTATTCATAAGACAAGTGTGGAGAATCCTTTGTATGTATATACCAGACCAGTGTAAAAGTAATATGCGTTGGTATGTATTCATAAGACAAGTGTAGAAGTATACTTTGTTAGTATGTATTCAAAAGGCAAGTGTAGAAGTATACTTTGTTCGCATGTTTTCACAAGACAAGTGTAGAAGTGTACCTTGTATGTATACACTAGATCAGTGTAGAATTAACATATGTTGGTATGTATTCACAAGACAAGTGTAGAAGTATCATATTTTGGTATGTATACACTAGACAAGTGTGAGCATATACCTTGTTAATAAACAAATAAAGGGATATGGAGTAAATGTCCATAGGACAAACTCGCTAGAAATGCGTGGTAAGATTAAGCAAATGGAACAACGCTTTGATTGTTGTTCTTCATCTTGAAGTCACTATGAGGCCTTCAACAAAGAGCAAACTCTCTTACCTCACATATATACCTTACCTTAGTATGTATTCGCAAGACAAGTGTAGAAGCAACATGTGTTGGTGTGTATTCATAAGACAAGTGTAGAAATATACTTTGTATGTATACACTAGACCAGTGTAGAAGTAGCATGTGCTGGTATGTATTCACTAGACAAGTGAAGAAGTATCATGTGTTGGTATGTATTCACTAGACAAGTATGGACGTAAACATTGTTAGTCGGACAAATAAAATCAGGGAACCAGGAAGATGAAACATTTAATGGGTTGTCTAAATAAAAAGTGTCGGGAAAAATAAATGTAGGAACAGCAATTAACTTAAGACTGACGAATTGCCAGAATAAAAACTGTCGGACTGATATATGCCGTTGCACTAAAAGTTGTACAGGTTGGGGATAACCCCAGTAAATACGCATTACTAATCAATGGTGAATAAAAGGATATGGAGTAAATGCACATGAGACAAAGTCTCTACAAATACATGGTAAAATCAAGGAATAACGCTTTTATTGCTCTTCATCTTGAAATCACCATGAGGCCTTCAACAATGAGCTTTGCTCATACCTCATAGTAAGTTCAAAACGGCCCCTAGCAAACCGAGTAATGCATCCAAGAAATTATTAAATCCCACAATGATTAACCCTTGCATTAGTAATATATTAGCAGTAAACCATTCACAAAAAAAATTAAAATCGTATAATTAAAATAACAAATCCTAGTAAAAATTGATCTCTGCAATAGTAAAGGGGATGAACAGAGTAAATGGAGACCGGGAGAGGGGAGGAGGAAAGTATGGAATAAATTGGAAAGGGCGGGATATAGGAGTAGAGAAGTGGGAGAAATGAGACAAGAAAGGGGGAATGGTGAAAAAGAAATGAAAGGGAGGCCGAGAGAAAGGATGGAAAAATGGGAGAAGGGACAACAGAAAGGAACAAGGGGGCGAAAGGAAAGAAACAGGCACATACCTGTCCGACCCTTATAGTTAGACTTCGTTGCAGTAAGAAAACTTTATTATAAATTAACTCCAAAATGATTAAACCTCGCACTAGTTAAACGACGACAATAATAAGCTATTACAATAACTAGCTTGGCAATTATAAATGATTTCACTACGCAATAACAGAACATAACAATTATAAGCCTTGCAATAACAAAAAGTGCTATAACTGGACCTACTAGCATTAAAAGGAAAACGCCTTTGACAATAATAGCAATCAATGACCCATTGCAATCCTATTACCTTTGAAGCAATGTACATTACAATCATTCAAGTTTCATATTATGAGGGGGGAGAATAAGTTAAAGGTATGCCGACAGAAAAGGGGTGGGAGAATGGGGAGAGGGGAGGGCAAAAGAATAAAGAGGTCGGGAGAAAACGTGAAATAGGACGGGAAATAGAAGAAAATGAATACATTGTAAAAGGGAAAGGGAGAGAAAGACGGCAAAATAAGGAAAAAATGGAGAAAGAAGAGATGGGACGGGAGACAGGGTGAAAGGGGCGGAAGAAAAGAGAAAGGGGTTAAACTATCCGCTACAAATACTATTAAAAGTTGTAAACTCGATCGAAAAAAATTATAACTTGACTGACAATTTTATTCATTTTGTTGTAATTCTTATTACAGGGTAAAATGGCAACATCATTCAGCGAATATTGCAAAGAACACAAGGAAATATTTCAATTATTCTGTGTACCACATGATTGTCCTTGTTGTAAATTATGTGTGGTTGGTAAACACAAGGACTGTAAAAATATTGCGGATATAGACAAACTCATTCAGAATGTTAAAAGTTCAAATAAATTTCTGGAAACTGCACATTTTATTACTGAAATCTTAGGAACCATTGACGACATACGTAAAAATAGAACGAAAAATTTAAGAACAGTTCAAGAGCAGAGAAAGAATGTTGAAAAAGAAATCCGAACCTTAAGGATAAAAATTGATAAGCATCTCGATCAGATTCAGGAATCACTCATTCACGAACTGACCGAATATGAAACAAATGCAAAAAAGCAAACCATGGAAATTCTGACATCTTTAATCGCAAAAGAAAAGCAACTAATGGACTTCCAAACTACTATGTCAACCATGAAACCATTTGCAGAAAATCGACAAGCTTTTATTTCTTTACACGGCATAGAACGCGACGTTGCTGTCATAGACAACTCTATACAGACACTTATTGAAACGGGTGTCATAAAAAATACAACTTTATCATGTGAAATCGACAACTTCGTTCAACATTTCCAAATAAACGTTCCAACTTTCGGCAAAATTATAATTAACAGTCAGCCTTGTGAAATAACTATTTCCAGAAGAAAGAACAAGCAAGCACAGACAATAGTCGCCAACCCACCATCCAGGTCCATTGAAAATATTACACTGAAGCTGCAGCAGGTGATAAAAACTCAAATAAAGTGGACAACAGGATGTTTATTGTTATCTGACGGTAGAATGTTGTTTTCTTGCTATGACGAAAACCTTGTCAGGTCAATCAATAAAGACGGAACACAAGACTTTGATACAGGTGAACTGTCGCCAGAGACATACGATATAACCTGTATAGAGGATACTAACACTATTGCTGTTACATGTGGTCATGGTAGTCCGGCATGTATTAGGATAATAGATATGGGAAGTGGACAAATCAAGAAAACTATTTCAGCGAAGCCATACTGCTTTGGTATCGTGTACAGAGATAATACACTGATTTACTATGCCACAGACAAAGGTCTATGTATGATCAATCTGAACGATGAGTCTGAAAGTGAAGTTTTAGTCGGACAAATGTCTGAGTGTTCATATGTTGCTGCATACAAAGATAAACTTTACTACACGAACCAGTCCACACATACCTTGACATGTTGTGATCTCAATGGCAACACACATTGGCAATACAAAGATAAAAGTATTCTGAAGTTTCCTCGTGGTATAACTGTAGACAATAACGGAAATGTATATGTCGTTGGTTTATGGAGTCACAATGTTGTTATAATCTCTTCTGACGGACAGCATGGTCGACAATTACTCGGGAAAGAAGATGGACTGGACCGTCCATGGGTACTGCATTACGACAGATCGACAAACCGATTATTGATTGCAAATCACAAAGATGTCGCTTTTCTTTTCCAAGTTTCAGGATCGTAATTAAACAAGCATGTATGAAATGGAGAATAAAGAATAATATTACGAAAAGGAATTAAAAAAAACTTTCCGAGTTTATCAAAATAAAGTTTGAATTGCAATTAAGAATTTGAAAATTACAGCAAAATACTTTTTTCAAACTAATGTTGATATTTTATATACTTATTATAATTGTTCGAATTACTTAACAGTTCTCGCCACAATATAGCTGAAATATTGCTGAAGTTGGCGTAAAACATCAATAAATCAAACTAATAACATACACATAGAATGCTGTCAAAATTTAGAATACATATATATACATACTATTTGATATTTCCTGTGTAAACAGACACATGTAATCATATACTAGTAGATGCGCATTTCTGAGACAAAAAAAAACAAAAAACAAAAAAAAAAAAAAAATTTTCAAGCGTGAAGCGTCTGTCCGTGAAAGATACATATATTTTGAAATTACAATAATTTTAATATAGAAACAATTTTATACTTGCAGTAACCAATGTCTTCAACAGTTTGCAATCCTTTATATTGAAGAGTTAAAAAAAAAGAGAATTCGAAATAACGCTACATATATGGAGTAGATGCAAATGGGACAAAAGTGTCAACAAGTACATGGTAAAACTAAGCAATGGTACAACGCTTTTATTGTTCTTAATTCCGAAGTCGCCATTAGGCCTTCGAAAATGAGCTTTACTCATAAAGTTCAAGACAGCACATAGCACCGGTTCGAGCGCAATTCATGGCTAAATATCGAGCAACGCCACATCCATGTCTTTTTCCTCTTGATCCATGGCTGTGGGATCGTCAACGAACATAAACTTAACAGGCAAAGTGTTCTTACAATCGCTGTCACCCATTGCCCGACAAAGACTAATAGAAGACGATCACAACATTTAAACAACCACAGGGCACTCATCGAACCGATGGTAAGAAAATTTTGCCAAAAAATATCATGAGACGTGGACATAATAACTAGAGGCTCACATGAGCCTGTATCGCTCACCTGGCGACTGGTTTTATTCATTGTCACCAATACACCACCCATTCATACTATAAATCAGTTCACCAGATGTTACATTTTCATTCTTGGATGAGGTACAAACTAAAAATCACAAACTTTGGAAGGGATCACCCAAAGACAATTATGACCAAGTTTGGTTCCAATTAGCCCAGTAGGTTCAGAGAAGACATTTAAATGCATTTCCCAGAGTCCCTATGTACTACTTTGTTGACCGCAGTCAGAGACGGCCTGAAAAATTACTGTAATAAAGCTTACTCCACAAGCGGTGTGAATCAAATGTGGATTCTTAAAAATTCAAAAGATCTTCTTGAACAGCTTTCCTCAACCAGTCTTACCCATTGCCATAGCATTCAAACTTTTGACTTTTCTACACTTTATACAACCCTGCCACACAATAAACTGAAAACAGTAATTGCAGATTCAATACATCAATGTTTCTGCACAAAAAATGGAGAACGCAGATACACCTATTTAGTTGTAGGGAAAGACAAGACATATTTTGTTAAGANGGTAGTTTCAGAGAAGAAGATCTTTGAATACACATTTCCAATAGGGTCCTATGTTAAACTATGTCCCATGCTGGCGACCATCTTGGATGAAGTACGAACATAAAAATCACAAACTTAAAAAGTGGACCTTCCAAAGACTACTGTGACAAAATGTGGTCCCCATTGGCTCTATGGTTTCGGAGGAGAAGATTTTTGAATGCATTTCCCATAGGGTCCTATGTTAAACTGTCTTCACCGCTGGCGGCCATCTTGGATGAGATGCGAACCTGCTGGACATATGTAGAAATTGTAGTTCTGGAAAACCTCTAGTGACTTTTGCAATTCACATTTAACCTTTATCTCAAACAGATTTTGAAATGAAAGTAAAAACGTTAAAAAATTGTGAAAATTCAAAGAAAAAGCGGCAATAATTCCTATGTGGGTTGTCAGATTTTGTCAAAATTGCAGGACATGTAGATCTTACTATGCTCAGTAGGTTCAGAGAAGACATTTAAATGCATTTCCCATAGAGTCCCTATGTTAAACCATGTTCCCTGCTGGGGGCAATCTTGAATGAGGTATGAACATAAAAATCACGAACTTTGAAGGGAAACATCTAAAGACTATTGTAACCAAGTTTGGTTCCAATTGGCTCAGTGGGTTCAGAGGAGAAGACATTTGAATGCATTTCCCATAGGGTCCCTATGTTAAACTGTGCTCCACGCTGGCAGCCATCTTAGATGAGGTGCGCACGTAAAAATCAGAAACTTTAAAGGGGACCACCCAAGGACTATTGTGACCAAGTTTGGTTCAGTTTGACTCGGCAGTTTCAGAGAAGAAGATCTTTGAATACACATTTCCAATAGGGTCCTATGTTAAACTATGTCCCATGCTGGCGACCATCTTGGATGAAGTACGAACATAAAAATCACAAACTTAAAAAGTGGACCTTCCAGAGACTACTGTGACAAAATGTGGTACCCATTGGCTCTATGGTTTCGGAGGAGAAGATCTTTGAATGCATTTCCCATAGGGACCTATGTTAAACTGTCTTCACCGCTGGCGGCCATCTTGGATGAGATGCGAACCTGCTGGACATATGTAGAAATTGTAGTTCTGGAAAACCTCTAGTGACTTTTGCAATTCACATTTAACCTTTATCTCAAACAGATTTTGAAATGAAAGTAAAAACGTTAAAAAATTGTGAAAATTCAAAGAAAAAGCGGCAATAATTCCTATGTGGGTTGTCAGATTTTGTCAAAATTGCAGGACATGTAGATCTTACTATGCTGACTATTTCTATTATATAAACTTCACTTCTATTTTCTACCATTTTCAATATATAAGACTAAAAGTAACGAAAACCGAAATTTTTACGGAAAAGGGGCAATAACTCCAAGACGGGTAAACAGATATTCTTCAAACTTGCAGGGCAGGTAGATCTCATCATGCTGATCATTTTTACTTTGTCAGAATTTTTATATCTGTAATGGTTTTCGAGTAATTTGCAAAAAAGGCAATTTACCCCTATGTTCTATTTTTAGTAACAGCAGCCATGTTGTTTGGTCTACGGTCATAAAAAATCACAAACTTGAAAGAGCATACCCTGGTGATGATTCAGGCCAAGTTTGGTAAGTATTGGCCAGGTAGTTTGAATAAAAAAGACGGACGGACGACGGACGCCGAGTGATGGCAAAAGCTCACATGGCCTTAGGCCAGGTGAGCTAAAAAGTAAAAATTTGAAAGTATGATAGTGCATCCATATGAGAAGTTCTCTCAAGAATATGTACAATATTAACGAAATGTATATAGAGCATACATCTCTCATGCTCTCTCAAGTGGAATCTTTTACGATATCCACACTGCAGGAGAGACAAACTTTAAAATTGACAATAAAGTGATATGGAGTAAATGCAAATGAGACAAAGTCTCTACAAACAGATGGTTAAACTAAGCAATGGAACAACGCTTTAGTTGTTGTTCTTTATCTTAAAGTCAATATGAGGCCTTCAACAATGAGCTTTACTCATGCTGTCATGGTTGCCACAAATGTATAAAAAAATGAAAAATTAGCAAACGTTACGAAACTCGCGATCAGTATGTACAAGATACCGAACAAACAAACAAACCAACAAACAAAGACGAAAAAACAAAAAAACAAAAAAAAACAAAAAAAAAAAACAAAAACAAAAACAAAATAAAGCCAAATTGGAGCCTACTGGAAAACACATTAAAAGATCACCTCTGAAAATACTTGGCCATTTGAAACCAAACTCGGCCACAATAGTCCTTGGGTTGTCCCTCGCAAAAGAGATGTTTTTCAGGTCTGCGCTATATCCAAGTTTGCCGCCAGTGGTAAACATATTGTTAAATTTGACCCTATCGGAAAACATGTTCAAAGATGTTCTCTGAAACTACTGTGCCAATTGGAACTAATCTTGGTTACAATATTCCTTGTGTAGTCCCCTGAAAAAAATGTGTTTTTGTCAGGTTCGCACTTTATCCAACATGGCGGCCAGCGGGGAACATAGTTCTTACTTTTAATCGTATGTGAAAACACATTCAAAGATTTTCTCCTCTGAAACTACTGGGCTTTTTGGAACCAACTTTGCCCACAATAGTCCCTGGTCGGTCCCTTTCAGGTCCGAGCTATATCCAAGATACCCGCCAGTGGGAAACATAGTTTAAACATTGGACCCTATGGGAAAACATGTTCAGAGATCATGTCTGAAACTACTGAGCCAATTGGATCCAAACATGGCCACAACAGTCCTCGGACAGTCCCCTATAAAAAGGTGTTTTTCAGGTTGCCGCTATATCCAAGATGGCCAAAAGCGGGAAACATAGTTTTAATAATGGACCCTGTGGGGAAACACATTCAAAGATCTTCTCCTCTGAAACTACTCGGCCAATTGGAACCAAACTTGGCCACAACAGTTCTGGCTGGTACCTTGGAAAAAAGGTGTTTTTCAGGTTCCCACTATATCCAAGATGGCCGCAAGCGGGAAACATAGTTTTGACATTGGACCCTTTTGGAAAACTTGTTCAAAAATCTTCTTTTCTGAAACTACTGGGCCAATTGGAACCAAACTTGGCCACAACAGTGCTTTGGCGGTCCCTTGCAAAAAAGGTGTTTTTCAGGTTCCCGTTATATCCAAGATGACCGCCACAGGAAACATGTTTTAACATTGGACACTATGGGTAAACAGGTTTAAAGGGTTAAAAGCAGGTGTACACTTTGTTCAATTACTATTATCTAAATTTATGTAAATTCTAAATACTAAGGATTAACTCCCTCCATCGTAGTTTTGTCCACAGCTATATTTGGTAATTCTGATTTTTCGGATTTCGTTTGGTTTTATGCATGTTAAACATTTTTGAAATTATGGATTTCCATTGTTTGGGTTATAGTGCTGCTGATGAGGAATTTTTCCGAAGTGGCCATACAGCTCATTAAAATGATTGCAGTTGGAGTTAATATGTGTTATGGTCTCATGTTCATTTACTCCATATCCTTTCGTAAAATATTAAAGATATTCTTCTCTGGAACTACTGTGCAAGTTGGAACCAAACTTTCTTCTCCCCTTAAACTATTTTGGCATATTGGAATTATAGTTTAATATTAAATGTCTATGTTTATCAAAGGCCAGGTGAGCGATACAGGCTCTTGAGAGTCTCTTGTTTATGATTTGATTTATTATTTTGCTTATGTAGCCTTTTTATTTTCATATTGGTGTTCAAGATTTGTGCGTGTGTTTATGTTTCGTTTTATTTTTGTTTTTTATCCTTGTTTTGTTGGGTTTTTTTTCTGTCGTTGCTTATGTATTTTCATGTTTGTGTTTGACTTGGTTTGCTTCATTTTTTTTCTTACTTTCATAATTTCAATCCGTGCAATTTTCCAAGTTTTGTCTGTGTTCAAATTTGTCTCAACAGTTGAGAAATATTTCAAAACTTAATAGCGTTATATCTAACTAAAGTCGAGTAACGCTTAGTCAAATATTGTTTGCTTGCTTTTAATTTAAATTTAATATGAAAAGACGAGATTTGAAATTTAGTTACCTTCTATTTGAATCCTTTCATGAAGGATTAGCATAATTGAATATTGTTTTATTGACGAAATATGATGCTTTGGCAGAATTATATAAGAACAAGGAATACAGAGCCGTTGCTCTTGTCTGTTTTTCCGATGTCATAACAGATTTAATCAATTAACGTTAATTTTCACATGAAAATACAATATTGACAGTACAATTCTTCCATGTTATTTGTAACATATTCCGTCAAATATCTGAAAATATGCGACGAGGGATGGTGCATTGAAAGAGTCGAATCAATGAACAGTACCAAGATCAATATTGTACCTCTGCAAAAATCAGTATCACATTCCTATAAAGCAAATAGGGTATTTTTTAGATGACAGGTTATAAAGTACTCCACTTAGAATCAAATACTATAACTCTATTAAGACCATACGCCATTGAAAACAAAATGTTATAAATCTGGTAAGACCAGTATTTTTCTAGGAAGACCAGACCAAGATAACTAGGGAAAAACAAATATACGTGAATTCCACCAGAAAGACCAACCAATACATGTACCATGATAACTCTAGGAAGAGCAATATAACACTGGGAAGACGACCACATGGTATTTTAACTCGATATAACTGTTGGAACATCGATACAACTCTTGGAAGACCGATACAACTCTTGGAAGACAAATATAACACTGGGAAGACAAATATAACACTGGGAAGACCGAAACAAGGTTTAAATCTAGGAAGACAAATATTATACTGTCAAGATGACCATGATTATATACTGTTTTAGAAGACAAATCTTAAACATATAACTAAATACCGAAGTTACTGTGAATTTTGATTCTGCATATGCGCATTTCGACAACTTATGTCTCTTCAGTGCAGATAAAATCTAAACGTTTGGAAGACCATTGTATTGTCACAATTAGTGTATAGTCATGTCAAACATGGAGACATTCCGAACGCACCGTGTGTATTTCAAAAAATCGTAGTTAGAACGTATATGAATGTCCAGATATTGTTTGGAATTTGGACCCTAGTTCAACAACAGTGTAAGTGTTATATTATATTTTCATTATATTTGGATGAAGATTGATCCATTTAACGTTACTACACAACAGTTTATTGTGAATATCAGCTCTGCACGTTAATTACATAATTTGCTATAAATATCGATTTTTACGGAATGTTCATCTCACGCAGAAACGTACAACTGTTGATTATAATTATATTTACAACTTTCAACAAAGTATTTAAATTTTATGTATTATTTCCGTCTAAAAGAGGAAGACAAACAACCGGTATTCGTATAAATATAGAATGTACGGCAAGCACTTAGCGACATTTAAA